>OMNW01031395.1:0-16990 GCA_900303245.1 Selene dorsalis
AGATATAGAAGGATAGATAGATAAATGGGGAGATATAGAAGGATAGATAGATAGATAGATAGATAGATAGATAGATAGATAGATAGATAGATAGATAGATAGATAGAGGTGAAATAAGTCTGACATTTGCAAAGAAAGACTTCACTTTGACCTCCTTTAGCCTCCATTTTAACTATGTGAAATGAACCATTTTCATTTTATATGTTGTTTACACCTATTACAACATAACAGGAGGGTTAAGGCAGCAAAACTCAGGAAGCACTGACAGAGGTGCAAAAAAATATGGAAGCATGACACTTGAGAGAATATCCAGGCAAGGCTACAGGCTAGCCTTGTCAAAGCTGCTCTCCTATCTTTATTGGCTATTGTAAAATCTATGAATAAGTCTAATTTACAACTTAAATGAACTACCCACCCAGCATGAAATGAAATACTGCAGCCTGTTTGTTTATGTGGAAACATTGCTACATACACATGCAACATTCGAGACGAAACCATTGAGATAATCATTATCTGATTGTGGCCTGTGTCCTTGAAAAATTGTGCTTGGATACTGTGTCCAAATATTACTCTCTTCTCTAGTGCTGTTTATAACTGTAAAGTGCTGTACAGTAGCATCTGCAATCAACAAGTAGCACTGCCAGATAGATTTTCAGAATCCCTGGTGGCTACAATTGGACTTTTGTCAAACTGCCATTGTTTAGATTTAGATTTTCTGTCTTTCTGAACCATAATAGTACTTAATAACACTGCTTCAATCCCCAGGATCACATTGATCTGGAGGAACACATATAGAAACTGTGATAGTTCACAAAAGTCAGTGTACTGGTGATGTGACAGTCAGTAAAACCATGTCCTCACAGAAACAAAGGCTGAGGTTTGGACACCACTGAGGATGCAGCCTCCTCACAGCAGCAGGAGGGGACACTCATATGGGGTCAAAAACGGAATCCACTTTTCTCACAGCAGAGATATAGGAGTCAGAACATGAAAGGCTAATATGCAGGTGATGGAGAGACCATCCTTGCCCCAGATAACCAGGTTCAGCATACAATTCCAGGTTAAGTCCTCAACTCCTGTGCTACACATCTTGAAAATATCCTCATGGACAAGAGGTTATCCACACCTGTTTCACATCAGCCACTATCATCATCCTGGTGCCTAAGAGGTCTCTTGGTGCTGTCTGAATGAACCACCCCCTCGCACCCATACCCATCATCACAGAGTGCTTTAAGAGGCTGGTGAGGTCCAACCTATCAATTACTCTACAGTTTGCTTTCCACTCCAAACATATCAAAGAAGATGCTGTAAAATGTTCTGTCCACTTGGCTCTGTTGCACCTGAGAGGTTGCTATTCACTATATTTAGCACAGTCTTCTGTACAATCATTGTATTACACAAAACCAAGAGAACAGGTAAACTAATCAGGCTTAAACACCTCCCTCTGAAATTCGGTGCGGAAGTCCTCACTGATAGGCCGCAGCCAGATTAGCAGCTATACCTCCAGCACCACCATACAGAATACCCACCCCCATCTCTGCACCCCCATGAAATACAACTGTATGGCTCCAGCCAACTCATTAAGTTTAGCCTACAATAGCTGTACCTAAATCAGATGGTGAAAACAATTACAAAGAAGTGGACCTCTTAGCAGTGCAGTGACCAGCAAGACATCATCAGCTCCCCTTCATTCTTTAGATTAAATTTCTTTTCATCATGCTGGTGACATGCTGGTGGTTCCCATTATTCCAGTATCCTCGAGTCTACTCATCCACACAGAAAGAAAGACATTGTGATGAAGTATGGCAGTGTTACGTCTGTACTTTGTCCTTTTTCCAGCTGAGGGCAGCATCACCTCTGACGTGCTGCTAATCCTCCACAATTCCACAGAAGAAGAAGATTCCGGTAACAGCTAGGCATCATCATGCCTACTGCTGTGATTATGGAGGAAAATTTTGATAAATTATTAGAGCAGTGTGAAGCTCAAGAACTCGAGGTAAGAAATGAATTGCAAGATTCTTAAAATGTTATTCCGACACTGACTGTTGTCTTATGGGCTTTGTGTCTGTAAAGGGTGAGTAGTTTCTGCCACTTAGGTCAGGCTCAATTTATGCTAACGTTATAGCACAGAAGCTAATCACTTTGGGGCTAATTTTACTCGGACGCAGCGCTGAATGAATGTTCGCTGCACATTAGCCTGTGAATGAGCGTGTCTAATGTGAACAACGCCAACAGACTGTGGAGAAATGAACGGAAGTGGCCGAGCTTGTTACTAAATGTCGTTAGCTTGTAGTGGGTGGCCAGCTAGCTAGACAGCGAGATATCTGCGATATGTTGGTAAACACAATAACTGCAAATACTATCACGCAGGGTCTCGAGGTTTAGTGGATGTTGTCAGGTTAACTGCGTGGTGACAGGTAACCTTAGGACAGACCAGTGGCCGGCACAAATACAATAACAACACAAGGAAACCAAGCAGTGCTGTGACGTTAGCATAAGCTAATGAACATAATAACATAAGTGACTGTATGGCCGATGCTGGCTGACACAGGGCTGTCTGGAGTTACTCAGCTAATATATAGCAGCACATCATATGAGCAACATAACGACGGTTATTTAGGCAGGTAAACATATCAACAGCTTGATATTTTGCTGAAATGTCCAAACTTCAATATCACATCTGCATTTGTTTCATCAGGCTCCAGGGGGCATTGCAACACCTCAAGTCTACGCTCAGTTACTGGCACTGTATTTACTTCATAATGACATGTAAGTCAAGCCTGTTTTTCCTTCAGTAGATGACGATTTTCCATATGGTTGATGTAAAAGAACCAAATATCTACACAAAGTGTCATTTGGTTAGAAATAATTCGGCCCAGTGGTGTAATTTTCTTAGATGTCAAGGGATGTATCCTATGACTGTTTGTAACACATGTTGTTGTGTGTATATATATATTTTTTTTTTATATGAATCAGTAAAATGTCATGGAATTAAATAGTTGCCATTATCCCTGATCACACTGTAAGTGCATTCTAGTTGTTACAACTGTACTACATCCTCAAGCTGCATAAAATGATTTTAAAACCTTAATTCCATAATGGTATTGCCTCTAGAAGTTGCAAGAACAAGTAATATCTTGAGTAGGTGTCTGCAGAAACTTGATTTAGATGGTTTAGCCTTAAAAAGTGTACACTTGTTTGATAATGTACATGTGTAACAAAGTGTGCAATTTTGTGTCTGTCTTTGTCTGACTACTGCAACTTATTATTGTCCCTTGGTTGACCTGTATTGATGTGCATTAAACAGGAATAATGCCAGGTATCTATGGAAGAGGATTCCCCAGGCAATAAAATCGGTAAGCATGTTTAAATATACTGTTTAAAATGTAACTCCTTCCATTATGATACATGTGCTTATCCTGATATTCCCAAGTCTTTTACCAATTTTAAATAATGCAGAGGAATCATAAAAGCACGTAGCAAGTAAGCATGAATGACTGACATCAAATTGAACACATCATATTCAATACAAAATGGACACCATTTTCTACCACAGTTCTGCCCATTACAAAACCATAACCTATCTGCAGATAAATGATGAAACATGTCAATAACACCACCACCAGCATTTGTTTTCTTCAGTTGTTGTATGCTGAACTTGTATGAAGGCAGACTGTTCATATTACATTACAAACCTTACCAGTACCGTTACACAGATAGTCTGCATTTACTAAGCCGACCTGGAACAACTTAGTACTGTGTTATCACCATCATCTGTGCAACTGAATAGGGACCCGTTTAGTGCCACTGAGAACACTGCAGCTAAAGGCTGAAGTCCTCATGTTGTTTAAGAAATGGCCTAATTTTGCCTCAGTAATAATAAAGGAAAGTTTTCAACCGTTCTGACCCAGTGTCTTAAATATTTGGGTGTGACTGCTGTTTATACTGGAAGGAAAGCCACTGCCTTGTCAAGTGTAGCATGCTGAAAGATTTTGAAATGCTTCTCCACTTGTTGTATACAGGCAAACCCTGAATTAACAGCTATTTGGGCTGTTGGCCAGCGCATTTGGCAGCGAGACTTCCCAGGGATCTACACAGCCATCGCAGCTTACCAGTGGACAGAGAATATCCTTCCAGTCATGGAGGCCCTTCGAGGTAACAACAGAAATCATGTCTGAACTTTCTCTCGCATCCTATTTACATGCCATAAAAATGTTTTGATGAAGAACACTTATATTTATATGCCTCAAATATTTGGTAGTTGAGACACTGCAGTAAAATTCCCTGAAGTGATATTAAAGTGAATTAAATATTTACATCTCCTCTGCTTCATTACAATCAGCAGGGGGCATGAGGGGGATCTCAGTTCTAGCTGTTATGCAACTCAGCTGAGGGGAAATATATTATGTTAAAAAAAATAAGGGAGAAAATTTCACCCTTGTTTTTTTCACTGTCTGGCATTATGACATCTGTTTCTTGAAGGGTACTACAAGTGGCTCCAACACTGCACACAGTTATGGCATCACATGCTCACATACTTACACTGATTTATCTGAGCTTCCAGATTTTATTGCTGTGACTTGTGATCACACATCCTCTCCTCAACTCTAAAGAATCACCTTGAGAAACAGCAGTACTTGGAATCATTTCCCTCATCTACACAAATATTAGGACAGTTGCACCATGTGATGGTTCTCTTGTGCAAGAGTGCAAGAATAGCTTGTCCCTCATGTTTATCTGTGTGTTGAGCTGCCGTGGGTACAGACGTGTAGTAACGTCAGAAGACACTTGGACAACTAGGGATGATAATTGTTTGAGTTTGAGAGAATGAAGAGTTTTTGAATCTAAACTCATCTAATTTACAGTCAGTAATACTGACTACTGTCAGTGTTAGTAATTGTATTAGTATTAATGACTAAGACTAAGACCATCATCTTTCTATCAACATTTTGCAGTTTTCTGTATAAAATTCTGCTGGAAAATCTCTATAGCTTATTTTCCATAAATTCATCACTAATATTGGAATATTGAAATCAAATTGTTTGAAAAGCATTTAAGAGAAAGGGACAATAATCTATTTAGGATGCAGTGAAATCCTCAACAGTCAATTAGTGTCATTGGTTGATTGAACTTTAAACACATCACTTGTTTACTATAGTAAGTTAGACAGGTTAAATAAGTGTCACACGTACTGAATGACAACACATCAAAATACATAAAATAATAACAACAACAGGATGTTGACACTGACTTGTTTACCAGTGAGATAGAGCTCTGTCCATCAGGTGGGGGCACTGAGCCACTCACATGGACCCTGTTTGTCTCTGCTCACTCCACCACCTCTGTCACTCTAAGAAGGGACACAGTGGCCACTGGGCATGTGACACATGCTATACCGGGTGGGAGGGGGCCACTTCTGTGAAAAGATCTCAGGACAGTAAGCAGGCAGGAATGTTGCTCCGGTTGGTCAGAAGGATTGGGTGTCACCAGCTGTGAGGGGCTGGTATAAAAGACAGAGCTGCTAGCTCTCAACCAGAACAAATACCAGCATTTCACAACTAACCGCTCACATAAGAGAAGCTGCTAGGGTCTGCCCTCCATTTTTGTAACTTTTTGAAACCAACAGAGAGAGTTGAAGGATTAGTTTCTCTTTTGGGACTTTAGGAAACTTATTGGTATAGCTGTAGCCACATTTCCACAATGGACGTCCAGAGGACAGGAACTATAGTTCGACCTCCCAGCCCCATGGACAGCCTTGAGAAGCAGCTGAGCTGTCCCATCTGCCTGGACATGTTCACCAAGCCTGTGGTCATCTTGCCCTGCCAACACAACTTGTGCCGTAGTTGTGCTAGTGACCTCTATGACTCCCGCAACCCATACCGCTTTTCTGGTGGTGTCTTTCGATGTCCCACTTGTCGGTTTGAAGTCGTGCTTGATCGCCATGGTGTGCATGGGCTTCAGCGCAACCTGTTGGTAGAAAATATTATCGACCTTTATAAGCAGCAGCAAGAAGGCAGTGGCAGTGGAAATACAGAAACAACTTTGAAGCCTAAAGAATCCAAAGAGCCTATGTGCCAAGAACACGAAGAGGAGAAAATCAACATCTATTGTATGACCTGCCAAACGCCAACCTGCTCCCTGTGTAAAGTGTTTGGTCAACATAAGGACTGTGAGGTGTCACCTTTAGCAAGTGTTTACCAGGCCCAGAAGGGTGAGCTGAGTAATGCTATCGATACCCTTGTGGCCAGCAATGGGCGCCTACAGGCTCTGCTGAACCAGATGGAAGACACCTGTCGTGAAGTGCAGGAGAATGCTCAGCGTGCTAAACAAGGGCTAGCTGAACGCTTTGACCTGTTGTATGCTATCCTTGAGGATCGCAAGACCATTCTGCTGGAGCAGGTTGGTAAAGAGCAAGATGAGAAGGTGGCAGCTCTGCGAGCTCTGGCTCAGCGTTACGGTGAACGACTGCAGGCCAGTTCAGAGCTTACAGATTCAGCTGTGAGAGCACTAGAGCAGAATGGCATTGCTGAATTTCTGGTGGCCTCCAAGGGCCTCATCACCCAGACCAAAGATGCTGCTAAATGCTCCTTGGGAGAGGAGAGGCCAGAGCCAGGCTTCGAAAAGATGGACCACTTCACTTTGTCAACAGAGCATGTTGAAGCAGTCCTAGCAAAGATGGACTTTGGGGTGGGTGACGATGAAGAATTTGAAGATGCCGAGGAAGAGGAGGAGGAGGAGGAAGAAGAAGAAGAAGAAGAAGAGGAGGAGGAAGAGGAATAATGCACATTGAAAGAGAAAGTGTTCATGGACTTGAAGGAAATACAGTAATTTGTGCTGTGGAAGAATTCTTTAAATGGCAGGAACTGCATTCGATGTAGAACCAAAGATAAGGCTACAGTGGATGTGGGCTAAATGGCTCGCCCTTATTTTCAGTGCAATATTCAAGTGTCGTGTTCGTACTTTTTCTTAATTTCTTTTTATACTTTTGTACTTCCAAACCAGTCATGGAAAAATAGGGTAGATAAATGTAAATGTAGAATGTCTGAAAATGGCTTGCACAACGTTTTTCTCATATGTAGCTTAAAGTTGTTGTTTTAGTAGTTTTCTCATTTTGTGTTGACTAGCCATCTACCTGTAATTACCAAATATGTCTGTCTAATTGAACATGGAATAAAACTGCATGAAGTTAACAATCTATTTTCTTTATTAGTATGCATAAACATGACTTAACTTGACATTTAAATAAGGGGTACATAAAGAAGGAAGAAACAAATGAAGACCATATAGATTGTCCTTGCAGTGCTTCTATCAAAATGTTTCCCGGTCTGTTGGTGCTCTTACTTGGCAATAGACTGTATTTAAAAATAAAAGCCCTTGCCATGTCCTGCCTGCTTTGCCTTTGCCGGTGAAAAGTGGGGGCTATTTTTAAGAGGTGAGAGGCTGAGAAATGATAGTGGCCCTGGAATAGACTGTCAGGGAAGTAGAGACCAGGTCCTGTTTCTCCTCCATAAAACTCCCGTCCACCCACCCATGTACATCTTGCTCAGCAACTCTAACCCAACTCCAAAGAGCCAGAAGGGCATACTAAAGAAAGGCAGGTCCAGTTGCTACAGGAGTCATCTCCTAACGGTCAAGGGGCCATGGTAAAAATACATGTCTGTCAGGGGACTGGGTTACAAAAATCCCCTCGCGATGACCTGCTTGGGTCTCTGTGGTAAACATTTGCTCAGAGGCCTCATTTCTTTCCTAAGCCAGTCAGGTGCAAAGCAGTTGGTCCAACATAACAATTTTATGAATCCTGATTGATTGTTAACTTTTAACACACACTGATTACAGAAGGAAAAACAAAAAGCACTTGTAGTCATTCACAGCAACACGACCACACAATGACAAAACAATAGTATTTCATCCACATCTGTCTTTAACCACAGCATTAAAACCCTGCTTTAATCATCATATTGTCTAAAGAAGGACTGAAGTTACTCTGAAAATATAGCTGACTGAAAACCGAATAAGAAAACTGACTAAGACTTGAACTAGTTCCAAGACAACTGAACACTATTTTAAGGCTGTAAGTGACTGTTTTTTTAGCATTTCTACATAGCTTTAGATAAGTTCAAAAACAGTGTCCTCAGTGTTTGTGAACGGAAGCCCCTTGGACAGAAGAATGGGAAAGTGCTCCTGACAAATCTCTAGCCGTCCCCCCACAGCTGTCTCTTCTCATCCAACCCACTTGTTATTGTTACTGCTGCATCAGACCAGGAGCTGACTGTTGATACACATAAACCGTTGCTAAGCTATAAAACACAGCAGCAAATACATGGCTGGTGTGTGTGTTGTTCCCTGCTGTTGTGAGGCCCTGTCACTCATACCATTATCTCCACCAGCGATAGCGCCATGTCAAGCCAGGCTGGAAAAATAGGGCAGCTGAGATAGTTGGGGAGTCAAAGCCAGTGCCTGCTGATAAAGACCTAAGTGACTTGTAGAATGCAAGCACTGCACACCATGTCTTATTTCTTTGAGCACACAATCAAATCAAGGTCTCCCTGACAACAAACGCACCATTTAATTTAAAGCAAACTCAGATGTTACAAGTAATCAAGGCAGGAGAGCTTTTGTTTCAACAAGTTTTATTTTTGATTACAGACCACCTCCGGTGAGAGTTGCAGTTGCGTGTGACGGAATTCATTCATAGGCTCAGAAAAAGCAGCTCAGTCTGAAGATTAACATAAACATGGGCTCAAGCCCACAGACTTGACACAAACCTTAAGTTGGAAAATTTACAAGAGCAGGAAGGAAAGAGGAAAAGAAAAGTAAAGTGTTCATGACATGTACGTGACATTTTACCAAAACACACACCTTGCTGCACCTTGCTAATGCTCAGAGCAGAGCATGCCCTCCGCTTCAAACGCCTGTCAGTCTTAAAGGGATAGTTCAACATTTCGGCAAATTTGCCTATTGCCATAATCCCTATAGTCATTTGAGTAGGTTCATTACTTCATCATCATTTAATTATCAGTGCCTGTTGTTTTGAGATCCGCGGGGCAGAGACACCAGCTGCTCAGTGAACACAATGGAGGTGAATTCAAAACTCATCAAATACACAATCCAACAACTCCAAAACGCTCTTGTGGACAAGTTGTGACCTGCACATTCACCATGCTATAAAATAATCATGTATAATTATGTAACATTTAGGGCTATCAAAGTGAACGCATGCGAATCAGAAAACAATAACACGTTAAAAAACATGAACCCACAATTAATTTCATAACGTCACTTAGGTAGTTCCCGTCTGTGTATTCAGTCTGTGTCTGTGTTTCCACCGGGGTTTTTACCCGTCCGTTGGAATACGGTAACGTTTTGGTCTTGAATGCAGCATCATCCCACCGCACGTGAAAAGCCGCCCCACTCTGCCCGTGATCGGGTAAAACACGCTGCCATCGGTGGTTTGACCACAGACAAAAACTCTTTTGACAGTGACAGTGATCAATCAGACGAGTTGTGTTGACACTCACTGTGCCCGTGAGTGTTTGCCATGACAGACAGTGTCCTGTCAGATGTAGGGCAGCTTCACAAGTTCTCCATTCACAAAAAAAAAAGTTCTTCATTCACATCGTGTGTGTGTGCACAAGCTCACAGGAAGTTGGCCATGTTCTTTATACACTTCAAATAGAGCCAGAGCTGTGTATGAGCATGTATGTGCTCCTCATGTATCTGCCTTGATGCTAATGTCTCCGTGGATCCTTCACAGAGAGCACGCGGCAGAGGGCGTACAGTCTCGTGGCCCAGGCCTACACCTCCATCACAGCAGAGGATTTTGCTGCCTTTGTGGGTTACACTGTGGAGGAAGCAGTAAAAGGTAAGAATTACACTGCCTGCTCACACCAGTTTTTATCATCATGCTTCAGAAGATTCATGTGTTTTTGGTAACCTAGCATTTCTACGGAGGTGTAGTGGAGCTAGTTTCCATTTCATAACAGTTCATACATTTGCTGATAAGGGTATTTTTGTCTTTTTTCCCCGCTTCTGTTACTGTTTAAAGGTGTGGTGAGCCAAGGCTGGCAGGCAGACCCTGCCACCAGAATGGTGATGCCCAAAAAGCCAGGTAGGTGGCAGTATTGTTCTTTAAAATCATGCCTGACAACAGCCTACTGTTTGAGTAGTTTTCTCCTTATGAGTAATCTTGCATCGCTCTCCTGCTACTCTTCCTCCTAGATTTTATTAGACACCCATAAAATGCATTTGGGAGCCATTTTGATTCCCCAGAAAGATTGACGACATTTTTCTTTCCCCTGGAATTTCTGAAGTTTTTGATTTGCTAAATCCTCCCAGAGTAATGTCCCTACTTCTAGACCTCCACGCTCTATCCTCTTCCCTTTCTTCACCTGTGCTCCCTTTATTCTGTCACATCATCACATGTCCTCAATGAAGAGGGTCATAGATTGATCGTAGGAGAAACCTATTGATTTACGCAGACGAGGAGGAGGCTGTGGTCTGTCCTCCCCCCTGTAATCATCAGATCTTACTGCTGAAGCATCTGTTCTGCACATGTCCAGCCCCGAAAATGCTAACCCACTCACCATTAATCCCCACATGTCTGGGTTTTTTTCCCCCTTCCACACCACCACTGGAACTTGCAGTTGGTGAGTTTGGTTGTAGAGTTGATCTCACACAGGAAATCACCCTAGTTTGGATCGATATTAAATGCTGTGATGAGCTCCAGGTTTACATCTCATGGTCACATCTCGACTGTGTAAATGGTGCTGGGAGAGACAGTGATTTGATGTCAAGGTGAACTTGAAACATCTGCCCTGCTGAGTCTCTCTGAGTGAAACCACGTGGGCTGTAGAGTTAAAACCGGAGAGACGTAAGAAGATCGATAGTTCTTGGCACAATAAGGAATCCCCAGTCTGACTCAACTTCTCCTCCTCCGTGTTTCTCCCCTCTCGTCTCACTCAACAGATCCTCCCCCCGTCTCTTTGGTTCCAAATGAGCAGCAGTTGGCTAGACTCACTGACTACGTGGCTTTCCTCGAGAACTGATAACCCACCGCAACCACTGGCACCCTCTTTTCGCCTGCTTGGTACTGAGGAAGAATACACATTTTGGATAGACTCTTCCTCCTTCCTACTTCCTGCAAAATCCCACTTTCTGAAGATGAACCAAAAACACACCCGTCATCTTGCATGAATGCTGCAAGCTCTTCTCCCAGACCTGCCTATTTATGGTCAATGACTAATACAGCTTCCCCTGTTAATTCATATCCTGATTTTTTTTTTTCCTTTCAAACTACAATGTTGTATTTATATTTTTGTGCTCTTTGAAACCCACCTCATGTGTACATTTGGATCTGGTTTCAGAGTAGGTATTACTTAGGAGGTATGCTTCATGTCACAGTTAGGATGTTTTTATTGCTAACCTAACAAACCCCTCCCCACACAATGGAGACACACAAACCCAGTGTGCATAGTATGTCCACTCTGTTCAAGCACTTAAAAGTTGCCTTGAAACACATGTCAGGTAACAGAAGGCTCAGCATGCATGCATCACCATGTGGAGTTCAGTCTCAGACCTCATACTTTGAAGTTTATGTTTTGACTGGTGAATAAATATTTTTTGCTGTTTCTAATTCAGTATTCTTTCATTTCTTGTTTTTCATGTCTTTTGTTTTGGATTGGTTTTGTTTGACAGAACAGCCTGGGCTCTATCAAGGATGTTTAATTTTTCAGTACAGTTGGGTTTTCGGACTTTTCAATATCACTTTGGTCTCATGAAAACAAGTTTGCCTTTTTTCAATAGTGTGGCATTAACACATTTGAGACATGGGGAAATGTGTCAGGGAGCATAGCATGACTCAGCTGTTATAGCCACATGAGACCACCAGGTGACTTAAGGCTCCATATTTTACACTTCCTGTGGTTTATTTCAGGTGTTGATCCGCATGAATGTTGTCTGGGTGGTCAAACAAAACTAGAGCAGAATTGAGGTGCTCAGAGAAACCCAATCTTACAAGGTTGATTGCTGGATGGGTGAGGCTTGGTGTTACTTTGACTGCATTGTTGTGACATCACAAAGTTACAAAAGCCCCAACAGCTGTTCTGAATACATGCTGCATGCATTTCTCTGAGACTGAGTCTCTGATCCTGTCACAGTATTAATATAGACGCTAGACCTGCTTTATGAACAAAAAACACATGGACATCTACCTTTTATACAATATGGGTCCTTTAATATTAGATCAAATAATCAGAGTCTGAGCGGTTTCATTTTTCTATAGCCCAAAATGACAGGGGTTTTTAGGGTAAGTTAAATGAGTTGCATCTTAATCACTGTTATGTAACTCATAACACTATAGAATAAAAGTCTTGTGGTGATTTCTTTTTTGTATTCTTTTCATCAGTTCTGCTTCCCTTATTGAATAAGAATTTGAAACATACACTACTTATTCAGTTTCAGGTTATTTGATCTTTATTATGGCTTGATGTGGAAAGGAAGTGGCACACATTTGCTGTGAATTAGTGTGAAATCATTTACATCAGGGCCATTCTTTGTGTGTTTGTTTTGGCCTGAAGCTCATTTACCTCATGACTTTCACCATAGCACATTAAAGTGGACAGCAAACATGGAATATGCCAGACTTTACATCAGCCTCTTTACAGTTACATCTGCCCTGCTGGCCATGTTAAATTCATGTTAATAACAAGCTTGCATCCTCCTATATGCAAATGTAAATCCTTTTGTATTGCTTTGTTTTATGTTAAAAATAGACTGAATTATTTTCCATGTGTTTTTTTTTTTCTTTGCTCATTCTTTGTGCTGAATTAGTGTTTTAGTTTGCTCTTTGCTATAAGGGGAAACGTCTCAGTGTGGGTTTGTGTATTAGCTGTATACAAACACGTGTTGACTCGGGCCCATGTCCGGGCATGTGTTGAGCCAGCAGTGACAGCTCAGCGTGCCAGAGTCAGTCAGCACAAGTGTGAGGAGGTAACTGATCCTGAGCCTGCTCTGTGTTGCTGCTGACCTCGAAAGAGTCACAGCAGGACTAAATTTGAACATGTTGGCACAAGCTTCGCGTCTCTGCTGCACTCGTGGACCTCTGTGCTCTTAACGTACCAGTGCAAAAACACATTAAATTGTGTTGGCTGATGTGAAAGTCGAGCTCTAGTCAAGTAGGCTACACACTGTGTTTGCCAACTGGTTCAGACTGAGACCGATATCAATATCAGACGACACGATAGTGAACAGGTCGGGGGCCTGGGAGAGGCGAAAATAGACGCACGTTTCATCGGAATAATCGACCAATGACGAGCAAGAGCCGGTATGTAAGCACGGCAACACGTGGCCGGTTAGCTCAGTTGGTTAGAGCGTGGTGCTAATAACGCCAAGGTCGCGGGTTCGATCCCCGTACGGGCCAAATGAACGTTTTCATCAATTTGGGTCGTCTGTCCTTCTTGAAGAGCTCCTGTCTTATTCACGTGCTGGTGTCGATGAACGAGACATTCAATATCACACTGAATCATCAGTTCTTCATCTATAAATAAAGTCTAGTTCGTAAAAATTAATTCTCAAACAGAAATAAGACAATAAAAGATTATATATAAAACATACATATAAGAAACGTACTGTGCATATATATATATATATGTATATGGTTAGATTACGTAATGAGTAAGATATTTTGGAGAGAAAACAATCTTATGTTTACAAATTCACTGTCTTACTTTGTCTTTATGATAACAACAGTGTTGTTCAATAAAATTATTTGAGTTACAATTACAATGCAGTTATTCAGAAATGTCAGTAATTACATGTTCTCTGTAAACTCACCTCAGTGTCTCGAAGGTTTACTCAGTTTGCTGTCTGACTGCAACCTGAGCTCAGTGCATCAGTGTGGGTAAGTAACTAAGGTACACTGACTCAGGTTTTCATATTTAGATCATAAATGTATTTCTGTTTTACCTTATGGTCTCAGGCAGCCTTGTGCCATTTAAGGTCACTGACTGAATTTGAAATGGTTGCTCTAAAGTTTAAACACTTTCGGTGTCAGTATTTATGATACACATATAGTTCTTCTCATTCCCCACATCTGAACCCCAGCTGCTTTTGATGGCTGTTGCCTTGCAGTATAATTTTATCCTCTGTATGTGTGTGTGTGTGTGTGTGTTTGTGTGCAGGCGCACATGTCTGACTGAGAACCAAATGACAAAGTGCTGCAGAGGAACACATTTCACAGTGTTGTATGCTGTGAATTCAAAGCTTCTATAAATATTTGTATGTACATTTGCAGGTTTCATGCACAGAGAAGAGGCCCTGTGCACCAGGCTCTCTAAACATCTTTGACTTAATCAGTGAGAACTATAGGTTTAGTCCTGCATGTGGATGCTATCTGTCTTCACAGCCAAGCTTTGTTACCCTGTAAAACGCTTTCAGTGCATTAATGCTGGGTAATTTGATCCATGTAGATAACTAACACAGTTCAAAGATTCATATGAAACATAACAAATGTCAAGACACTGTTGGGGAGTAGCTGGGAGAACACTTTTAAGTGAGGACATAAAGTCATACTGTGCTTCCACAACTGACTTCCTGGATTTTTTTTTATTACCGCAGCAGGGTTTAATAGTCTCATGTTGGTTCAGTGAAAAAGAACAGTTAGAATCCAGACTGTTTCTTTTATTGGTGATCTTTTCTGTTGGACTGACCTTTCTAGTGCCCAACAGAGACAAGCAGCAGTAGCTACTCGCTTCAGCAAAGGTTAAAGGTCATGACCAGATGCAGGGTTCAACTCTAAAAACAGTAATGAACATTGTCAACAGTACTCTTTGGTGACTGCTGTTTGCAACATGAAATACCAATACTAGACTGTGAGCTGGGTGGTACAATAAATTACAGCTGTTGTTACAGAAATAGGTTGTCAGCACTTTGAATGTTTTTTTTTCCTTTGTTGAGATTTTCATCATTTACTTCAGAGGTCTTTGTCACTCACATGTTTCCAGTCCAACCTGTTTCCTTTGAAGTGGCTGAGATCACTGTTTTTATTATCTGTACACTGCTTTTATTTTTGTTTACATTGAGCCACAAGAGAGAGAGCACATTGTAGAAACATGAGCGTAGAAGAAACAAGGGAGAGGAGACAGCTTGGACATCTTTCATACTTATGTTTCTTTTTGTGTGTTATAGTGAAAAAACAGAAAACGAAAAACTCATGGGATTTTCATTGAGTCACTTTCTTTTGCCCAGATGTTCACTTAACAGCCGGAGGCTCTTGGCGGTGAGGTCATTTTTTCCAGGGGTCACCAGTGTGCTCTAACTCATCACAGAACATGCCAGTGACATGATGTTACAGAGGCTCTACAGTGATTATTAGATAGTTAATAATGATGCATTTATGTGTAAGTTTTAATTGACAGTGCCAGATGAGGTGCAGCAAGTTTTAACAACTTTCCAGGTAGTTTAGTCAAATGGTTCCAAACCCAAGGCTGGGGCCTCTCAGAGGCATCACAAGTAAGAGGGGCCAAGCGGATGAAAAACTAAATTTGGATATACAAATATGCACTCACTGTTTTTGTGTTTTTCTGTGGTCATGTCTGGTTTTTTAAAACTGAATCTTGAAGTCTTGTGTACAGTAGATACCATAACATGATGTATTTTATAGCTTTACATTTGTTTTATTCTATCAGATCTTAAACTGACAGTAATTAGTAACTACTATCAAGTTAAGTAAACAGAATAAAGCAAAGTTTGTAGGACTTACATGCAGTCCTACAAGTAAATACTCTTCTTTATCTTGTGCAAATATTAACACATATTCTCTGACTGGATTTCTGACATGTGAGAATACGCACACTCACATTCATTCTCACCTTTACCCTCTGATGGATACAAAGACAGATGAAGGTGTAACTCTGTAAGATGTTGACAACCAGCCCAAATATTTACAATGACATATCAGACAGTGTGATATATGGTGGGATCTGATGTATTGTGTTGGAAAACAATGATGTGACCAACCCTAACCCAGAAAACATTGCCTGATGCTTTTTGCATTTGCTAAATTGTAGTGTTTTTGCACATGAAAACAGCTTGTGTCACTTATTCTTAAAACCTGGACTTTGTTTCTAAAAAATCAAATAATAAAAAAATAACAGACATAACAGAAATCTATAATATATTTTATTATCAGCAGTGTATTTTGCTCCACACTTGTCTGTTCACTTGGAAAATGTTTCATCAGTGTGGTTGTGTTTGCTTGTGGAGTAAGAAAACTGGATGTGTATACATGACATATCCATCTGTTGTCTTGGAACCAAATGGATGTTTTTTTCAATAGAGTTTATGGAGTTTGAGTGTGGAAATGCTGTTAGGCTGCATATTCAGGTGGCACAGCTCAACACTTCTGGCAGGTGGAGGTGAGCTGTTCACCAGAGTCATGAGAGCTGGGATGAGGTGGTTGCATAAAAGAAGAGCTGAGCCAGTAGGGGGCAGTCTTCACTGACAAATAATGGACATCTCTGATTTAACACACCGTGTTTGCTGTAACCAGTAACTGAAAGGCATCATGGATTGGTTTATAAGGTTTTGATCAAAAGTAGTAATATTTGGATAAGGAGAGAAAAAGCTGATTTCCCCTTTCTCACATTTTCCCTTTGCTCCTATTTTTGGGGATGGGTTGTTTAAACTTTTCATTAACAGCAGTAAAAGTTTGCTCATATTCACAGAGAAAATGTTTCCATGTGGGACGATGAGTCATGAGCATGAGACCAAGAGAAGACTCCAAGAGGATGTGGGAGACTGAACGGAGGATGGTGATGAGAAAAAGAGGTAGAAGAGGAGAAGAGGAGAGAGAAAGAGAGAGGGAGCGAGATGGGATGAGAGGATGGGGTGATGGAGAAGTGGGGGAGATAAAGAGGGCAGTGTGGGAGCTGCAGTATGCGAGCCCCGGAGCCCTCCTGCTCCCCTCATTAGCCACAGTGGTGATCTGGGAGAG
>OMNW01031396.1:0-14521 GCA_900303245.1 Selene dorsalis
CTTACTCTTTACTCTCCAAACAGACAAGAGACGTTTCTTTTAGGATAAAATGATTACCTGTACAGGTTTTATCAAGCCCATAAAAACAGGTATAAAGGCAGACTAACTTGGGGCACCATCCCTGAGGCTGAAAAATGAAGCCAACAATGAACAACACAAAGCTGCAGTTCCTCTATTGAGCACTACAGTGAGTCTTCAACAGTTCTTTTGTTCAATATTCTGATTGGCTGGGAGTTAGGGCAGAGTCAGACATTACCAAGATGTTACGATGTGTATATTTGTATAGTCTTATCCGTCCTAAACAAGATAGAGTGTTTGTGTCACTGTGCCGCCGAGATGAGAGCTGGACACTGGGGCGGAGGTACTGATCTTGCAAGGTTGGTTGATGTCAGACCTGTAGTTGGTTGGAGCAGCGTCCAGGGGGCTCGGGGGGAATCCTGATCTCGTCAGGCGACATGTTCCTCACCTTCTCTGAGAACAGAGCTGGAAACAGACACAAAAACATGAATCCTTATTATGTTTTCAGTTAGCAGCTTTCAATCTTCATTGCGTTAGCATGTCTCTACCTGCACAGTGAGAATTAAATAAGAAGCTGCTGTTGTGACCCTAAGACAGGGTTCCAGACTAACTTTTTTTACTAGGAGCACAGTAGCCTCTAAATTAAAATTTTAGGAGAGAAAGCAGAAAATTTAGGGGCGCACGCCGTAAATTGACTTGCAAAGCAAATATTCGCATTTCCTTTTCATTCATGATCCTCACATACACATTGGCCTGCCAACTGTAATAACAGATTCCAGATTCTTTGAGCTGGCCCTTGCATGTTTCACCAGTGTTAAACAAAACAAAACAAAACAAAACAAAAAAAAAATCCCAGCAAATTTACTGGTTGTGCAAGTAGATGAGAAATGACTAAACTGACGAATCAGAGGGACGGTAGGGTTCGGGACCAAAGACCAGACTCAGATATGAAGCAAAGGGTCAGTGTGTGTTAGGCCGACAATGCATCCACAGTGTCCCTGTGTGTGTTGTGGTGTGTTTTATAAGGTAACGAGGTATGAGGAGTGCACGCTCAGGGCAGGGAGTGGCTGTTGTTGGGGCATGTAACGAGAATCGAAGCTCCTCTCCCTCCATGCCTTGTTCTGTTTTCCTTGCTCTGCTTGTCTTAGAATTCTCTGACTGGAGGCCAGACATTCTTCAGTGTCACTCTGGAAAAGTCTTTACAGTCATTCAGTGCCATCAATCAACTCTGAACAACACACACAGTGTGTGTGTGTGTTCTGTGTTGACAGAAAATGATTTTGTTATACTGTTAGCGAAAACTTTACATGAAAAAACAAAAGAGAAACTTCCATAGAAACTAACCACAGAGCAAAGGGTATTCAAAGTTTTCTTCAGGAGAGGCACATCAACTCAGTGACATGGTCAGCAAACAGCCCTGATCTCAATCTGACTGAAATTTATAGTGAAAATTTGAAGAAAAACAAAAACAAAAGGTGAATGCCAAGGCTCCATTCTGCAAAGCTTGTTTATTTCTGTTGCTCACACTGAGGTTTCTCAGGTTTCATTTCTTTCCCTGTTGATGGTTTTCTTGGGAGTTTTTCCTCAGTCGATGTGAGGGTCCAGGGGCAGGGGATGTAGTCATGAAGTTATGTAAAGCACAAACTGTTTGTAAAAATGGGTTACACAAATAAAATTTCCTTGCCTTACTTGACAACTGTTATACAAGATAGCTGGAACCTGATTGATGAAGAATATTATTTTTCATTAGTCAAGTATTTGCCTCAAAGAATTCAAACTGTCATAAAAGCCAGAGGAGGACCATCAACTTTCTAATTGTGATTTCTGGGGGTTCATGATCCCATCATTTTTTCCTTATTGAATGATTCCATATTTTTATTTCTCTACTTGATGAGAAATGTGCCATCAATAATAATTTCATAATGTTTTTTAGGTATGGTTCACAAAGGCAGAATGTTCAGCCGTTAAATAAATAGTTATATCTGTGAGGGAACATGTGGTATCTTCATATTTTTCCAGAAGTTGCATTTGCTCGGACATGAAT
Source organism: Selene dorsalis (assembly GCA_900303245.1). Lineage (NCBI taxonomy): Eukaryota > Metazoa > Chordata > Actinopteri > Carangiformes > Carangidae > Selene > Selene dorsalis. The sequence goes on from OMNW01031396.1 coordinate 2,063, forward strand.
GAGATTCTCAGAGGACTAATGCTGTAAACATGGCGCATTATTAAAAACATTCATGTTTACATTTTGACTGGACCCAAAGCAGTAACATTAATCTCTAGGCAACAGTTTAGTCGAAAGCAACTGGACTAGTATTTGTCTATGAAGACGTTTCGCCTCTTATCCAAGCGGCTTCATCAGTTCGTAAACGCATCGGTCTGACTAGTCCTCACTAGTCTGACCTCACTAGTCAGACTAGTGAGGACTAGTCAGACCGAAGGGCAAAGACAGACAAACAAAGAAATTTCTACATCTACAACAAAAAAACAACTATCTCAACAAACCGGAAACAGTTAATGAGAGGCAAAGGTCTGACCAACCTACACAGACAGGTTAAGAACTTATCAGACAGAGTTCTTTCCCAACCGGAGAAGGAGGTCTTGGCCAAAGGGTTGAACTTTGCAGTGACACCAAAAAATCGTCAGACTAGTGAGGACTAGTCAGACCAATGCGTTTACAAACTGATGAAGCCGCTTGGATAAGAGGCGAAACGTCTTCATAGACAAATACAAGTCCAGTTGCTTTCGACTAAACTGTTGCCTAGAGATACGATGACCTGGATGAATGAGAACATTCACAGACAGTAACATTAATGCACTTTCTACTCAACATGACCAACAGTTCAGTATAGTGGTGCAGCATAATTTGATGAATTGCCATGGAAAATGAAGCTGTTATAGCTTAAGCACACCCTTTTCAAACTGCCCCAGATGTAGGTATTTAAGAGTACTATGCTGAAGGAAACCATCCAGCCTATGACATCCACTATCAGAACCCAAGCTTCTGCTGATAGATTAGTAGTTTATAAAGTGTCATATCAGTGCCGATTAATTGATCCTCTATTAATAATGGTGTTTCAGCAGTGGGGCTCATAATTTAGCTGCCGCTAAATAACCGGATTACCAGACAGGTTATGTCATTGCTACTTTAGTCAAAATGAAGTCTACATCCATACCATAACACAAATTCTCAACAGTGTACTTTCTATGCTGTTTATTCCCTCCACCCCTTATCACTATATCATTTTTTTGTATTTTCCTGCCCCGCTGCTGATATAGTGATTTGACACAAGTCACATGATTAATATAGAGAAAACCGACATCATCATATTTGATTATAACCCACTGGCCAAATTAAAGAAAAGTATCAATCAAATGAGACACAGGGGCACTCTGGAGGCTGCATGTCAACCTGTTGGCAAAGATAAAATCAGATATACCTAGATGTTTTATTCCCTGTTGAATGAGAGTTCTGGAGTAAAATGGGTTAAAACGAAAGTCCTGGATCTGTCTCAGACTCTTCCAGTAAAGAAACAGACAGGTTGAAACAGATCCTTAGTAAGCAGTGAAAACCAGGAACAGAGTGGCACAGACCTGCACTGAGCACCATCCTGTCTACTTACAGTCATTTTAGCAATACTAGGGAAATGTTTATTTGATATAAATGTTTTTTTTTAGAATTTAATATCATTTTGACTTTTAACTGCCACAATCTAATCAGTTCATTTATATTTGAGTTCAATCTGAAAGTGCTTCTGATATGATCTGAGAACATACAGCCTCCAGTACTGAATACAAACCTAACCAGCAGAGTGTGATGAGTCAGGTAGAAGATAGGTAGGTATTTTATGTAACTCTCTGACACACATAAACACTGGAGCATAACTTCAATGGTAGGACCAAATCCAACACCAACATAGAATGAACACTCCACACAGAGAGAATCAGTCTAAGACCCTTTCCACACTGCTATCAGGTATTAAAGGGGACATATCATGCATATTTTACTGCTTTTACCATTACCATTGTGTCAGTTTTGAACACCAACAGAGTAGTTCAGCTCCAAAAACTCCTTAGTTGTCTCGTACAGAGGTCAAGAAAAATCCCAATTTCAACAGCTATGCTGCCACTTCCTGAAATGCTTCATTTTGGCTGCTGCCCCTCCCTGCTTTCCTCTGATTGGCTTGCTCAGTGAAAGCCCACATGTGCTTGTTTACCTTGCGTTGTTAAATACATACTGGTTGGCTTTACAAACATGGCCAGCTACGAGTTGCGTTGGTACGTGTTGGACCCTGAGTCACTCACCCAATCATATCATTCGGACCAAATGATATAATTGGTCAGACTTTTCTCAGAACCATATAAGAATGAATGAAGAAAGAATGATAAGCTTTTATCCCTGGTGGATTTCTCTCACATTTTAGTGTGACACTAGCTTATTAATAGCATTTTAACTTAAACAAAGAAAAGTGTAAAAGTTCCAGATGCTTTAAACATCTAGCCAAGTGTGAATATATCAACACGAATAGGAAGAACATGGGAACAGAAAGAAGATTATTCTCTGCTTCAGAATCACCATCTGACTCACAGAAACAGGCCCGAGGCTGTGTGTGTGTTTCCACAAACAAACAAAGAGCTGTGTTGAGCTGCTGACACTCTGTGACATTTACTGACAGACAGGACAGAGCGGCCAGGCTCCCCTGCAGGAATGTCAAGTGTCCAGGCCCTGAGTCACTGCAGTGGTGAAAAGTTAAGTTCCCCCACCCCTACTGTAGTTTCTTCTGTCTGAGTCTGAGACACACCACAGGACATGATGAAGGAGGAGTGAACGCTGCATGTGAGGAGGAACCCACAGCCAGACAGACTAGTTCAGTGTACTGCACAACAATTTCATTTCCTTTCTAAATGAATTCTGGTAACCCTGCTAACCCTAACCCAAATCATTGTCCTCTTCCTATTTGCAGTTTGACAACCACAACAATTGCTATGTTTTACAAGGACCTTGAGCATTACAGGTTTATGGTCTGACAGATTTGTGAGTCACTCACACATACACACACACACACACACGCACACACACGCACACACACACGCACACACGCACCCTTACACTCCCTGTATCACTCACTTCCTGTCTGATCTGACCACACCTTTGCAGGTCACTTCTGACTCACTAAACACATATTAAACGCTCACAATCCACCAATCAGTCACTTTTAAATGGATGGATGGATGGATGGATGGATGGATGGATGGATGGATGGATGGTTGGTTGGATGGATGGATGGTCTGATGTGTGGCTCATACAATAGCTAAGTTAGTAAAGTGCATGTGTGTGTGTACTTACCAACAAGCTCATTGGGGTCTTTTCTTTCTGCCTCTGAGATCTACAAAAACACAGAGACAGAGATGATCTTTAGTCTTGTCAGTCTAATGACAAGAGCTCACACTGTGAGACACCGTGGTTTAATATACATTTCATCAATGTGAACTGCACAGTGATGAACACCTGAATTGTCGGCTGCAAGGGAGAAATCAGCCTCTGTAAAAGTGTTAGTTGTATATATGGAAAAACACTGAGGGGGGGAAAGAAGAGGAGGCATGGGACAGCAGTACTGTAGAGACCGAATGAGGTGAGTATATTATTCTATGCTGGTGTTAATTACAACTGATGAGATTAATAAATCAGTTTAAGTGAAAATATGGAGCTGGAAACAGAAACATATCCCACATGAGGGCTACAAATCACAGGTATGAATGCAGCAGTGAACAGAAAAGAAGCTTCTAAGAAGTAATAGAAACCAGGGCAGTAAATCTGAAAGACTCTTTCCAGTGAAGGCCTCAGCAGGAGGAGGAGCCTTTACAGACTCTGAAATATGCTGCCTGTGCCAGTACTGTGGGCAGAGAACAGGTTAAGCACAAAGGAACAGGGCTGTTATTCACAGGAATCCCATCATCACCTAGCAACTGCACAGGCACCTCAAAGAATGGTGGTCAGACCAGCCAAATCACCAAGGGCTGGAAAACAGGAAGGGCCTGCTGGAAATAATGCACACAAATAATATAAATAAAGGACACCAGCTATCTGAGATAATGGAGACTCATCATCACACTGAGCTGACGTGGCAGGGCATATTCAGTTTTTTTAACTGATCAAAACACAGTCTAGGGCAGGTGGCCTGCCATGTGCCAACATAAACTAAACTTTTCAGCAAAAAATGAAATTTGGTGCCATGGAGTGAATACAGTGAATTACACTGGGGCCTTAACCTTGAGTCCATTTTTTTACAGCCTGGAAAATGTAGTGTTGTGAATGATCCATTTTGAGTTGCTCTTTATGTACCATTGATGCACCAACAACTACTGATGACAGACTAAGGGGCTTCTAATCAAACTTGGGGTGGTCTGACACATCTGACTGAATCATGACCAGCCTTGTGTTTGATACACTGTGAATACATGCTATTAGTAATATAAGACACAAGCAGCAGGTTGGAGTCCCCTGGTGTAGAGGCTGCAACATACAGAAAATGTCTAACTTTGGTCCCCAATATTAATGTTTTGGTCACTTTTTTATATAAAATCGTATCTGAATCTGTGACTAAAAATAATCACCCTCTTTGATCAACAAACACCCCTCTTTGTACAAATCAGAGCCTTCTGTAATGAACAGTGGCTCAATAACTCTGCCCAAGCAGCTAACAAGCAGTACAACAATACAATAGATTGGGAATGACCCAATTGATCAGGTCCTGATTAATCCATCCATCCATCAGCTAAACTGCTTATCCATGCATAGTCATGGGAGGGCTGGAGCCAGTCCCTACTGATATAGGGTGTGGGTATGGTTCACCTGGACCGGTTGACAGTCAATCACAGGGCCGACATATAGAGGTTATTTCCATTAAAACTATGTGATTGGTAGACTCGAATCAATGATTATTGTTACAGATTAAAACTGTCTGCGGCTGAGAGAAGGACTGTGTGCTCTGTTCCAACTGTGCCGGTGTGTGGCAGGTACCAAAACAAAACAATGTTCAGTTGCATGTAATATCAGTTGCATGTAACTTTTACAAAAATGTATGTGACTGATAAAATGTACAGTACACCATCAATGATTGGCCAACCAGGCTCATCAAAGTGTCAGTATTGGTGGCAACAACAAAAAAAAAAATTTTTACTCTTGTTAATTTTTAATGAAAGAGGGTGAATTATTAACCCAAAACCAATCCACCAATCCAAAACTACCACAAACTACAGGTGAATAACCTTCTCCACACAGTTCATATCTTTGTCTGTTGGATAACACACCCGTTTGGTAGTACACAGGAAATCAAATCTACTGTTTGTCTCCAAATAACTGTTGCTGACTAAACCAAAACATGTGAAGATTCTGTTTGAAACCTGATGGCAGGACGAACAGAAAATTATTACAACCCTCCCTGAACATCTGTATCAGATTTCAAAAAAAAAAAAAAGGTTCACCTGCATGTGGGGCTTGATAAAAAGCAAAGATCACCACAGACAGTAGAATTTCTCCTACTGTTGCCTGCCAAGCTGCTTGACTCACCAACAACCTGACACTGGCATCTCTTCCTTCTCTGGCCTAGTGTAAAGGGCTGTAGCGACACTTCAAAGACTTCATAAGAACTCAGTGGCTGAGTTAAAGGAGGTTCCAACATCGTGCCAACTCCTTATCTCCACTTCGGCAGAACTGTATCAAAACACCAGCACTCAATCCATAGATAACAGAACTGCAATAATAATAAAGTGGAAGGACAGAGTCAGCACAGAATTTATTTTTTACTGTGCATTAGTTTGCCAGCAGACCCACATCACTAGTTCGTGGTGATGTGCAGTCAGGGTAGGCAGGATAGGCAGTGCCTACCTAGGCTGTCAGGAAAAATTAAATTATTAGGTCAATGTAAGGTTTGATAGTTTTTTAATTCCAGATAATTTTACCACACGTTCTAATGTGTCAGAATTTTGTGCTTTTCATAGTCTAATAAAAGCGACTCAACAGTGCTAGCCTCTGGTCAGGCAGCAGCTGCACAAGCCACTCGCATCCTCTGCCAGTACGGTGTGTATTTGGCTGTTTGTGCATGCGCAGTAAGTTCCCACATATGGTTTACATCTATGTCAAAAGGCAGAGCACTGCCTTTTAACGTAACTGTACTATGTCTGAGCGGTACTTACGTTTACGTTGCTTTTGTAAAATTGTCAACACACAGATGTGCCCCCTAGCGTTTTTGCGTCCAGCAGTTTAGTGGGCTAATTCAACTTCAGTGATGGATGGCTCCACCGGAGAGGCTGAACAACTTAACTCATTCACAGAGTTTTTTCCCCTCAGTGTACAGCCAGTGCCAGCACTTTTGAGGATTTCTACTACTTTTCAAACAGCCACAGAATATGTTGTGCTATGACTAAAATGATTAGCTTTCATTTGAAGAAAAGCGGTAGCTTTTATCTGATGGGAGACCAACGCCTGAGCTACGGTAGCCAACAGTAACCAAGTTTTAATACACTCTCCTCTCCCACACACACACACAGCCCAGGTTTTGTGTTGAGTACAGTAAATATCGTTGTTGCTTAGGTTTAAGTGTGGATTTTGTTAATCATTTGTTGTGTGATGTGAGCAGTGGTCCAATATCATGATCCTGTGTTGCAAGTTATTGATTTGAGTTGCGTGTTAATAACAGCTGATGTCTGGATAACAGTGGTGATGGCATGGATTGTGAGGAGAAGGTGTTGCAGTTCAATTCAGAGTTACTCTGAAGTTGTTTAATCAAGGTAAAAATGAACCATAAGGCAAATATCCTGCATAGTTCCTCTTCACCCCCTTTTCCGCTGTGCTCCTCTGATTAGAGCGGCATCCCTAGCAACGGTGTGTTATATTTAATGGTCTGTTACACAGAAATAACAGACCTTAGAATGCAGCGATTGACCAATCAGAATGCAGTATTCAACAGAGCCGTGTAATAATAACCTATAAAATATTGTAATATGGTTTAGATCTTCACCTCATGGCTCAATGCTCCTGAAATACTCCCAGTCGCCACAGTTGTGGAAAACACAATTTCTGTTTTTTTTGTCCTTGGAGGCCACCGTCACTTTACCGATGGAAGGTGTGAGCATGAGCGAGCCAGTGCGTGCTGCAATCTAGAATCTGAATGCTAGATGTCATTGTTTTCCCCCATTTTACACACTGGACCTTTAAACATTAGTTGTGGTGTTTCAAAATCCACATAAAATTTGAGTCTATTACAGTTTGTCAATGAATTATTGGTTGATTCACGATAATCAGCACTGTTTATAATCCTTATTGTCTGTAAAATTAAACCTTGACTTGATATTGTTTTGTATTCCATTCCAGAACATGCGCTTCAAGTGGGAGCAGCAAGTTCTGGTAGCTCTGAGTTTTTACTCAACCATTCCTTTATTTTTGGTGTGTTTTTGTCTGATTTGGTCAACTACTGATACTTGATACTTCTGAGGGGAGAGGAGCTTCTTTCATTGAAAGCAGAGCAGGTCTGGAGGATGCCACCCTGTTCCAGCTGAAGAGGTGTTTTCATAGTTGTCGTGCTGTTGGTGCAAACATGTAGGCTTGGAGGTCGAGATGTACTATCGGTCCTTTCTGCTGTCAGTCACCATGGGAAATATCAACTCTCTGTCCAACAAGACTGATGAAGAGCTGGAGATGTTGGTGAAGACTCAGAAAGTAGACATTTTTTCAAATCATAACAATACTTGTGTACATCCTGCCAATGGCTACTGCTGAAGTTCCACCTGAAATTCTCCATGAAGTTGTTGCTGGGATACAGACTAAACATCCTGAGGCATCTTTAATGATATCAGGAGACTTCAATCATGTTTCCCTGATGGATTCACTGAGGGATGTGGTGGAGAGATGAACACTGAGGGTGGTGGAGGCCATTCTGGACAGCACAGATCATCCACTTCATGACACCTTGATGGACCAGGAAAGCAGTGGTGGTGGACAAATCCTCTCTCTTTGCTGCAGGATGGAGAAATATAGAAGATCCTTTGTACCTTCAGCCATCAGGCTTTTTTTTTTTATTATTTTTTATTCTTCTGCAAATGGTGATGAGCTGACAGACACATCAATTTCCCTTTGGGGATTAATAAAGTAATTCGTATCGTATCGTGTCGTATCGTATCGTATCGTATCGTATATACACTGCTCAAAAAAATAAAGGGAACACTTAGACAACACAATGTAACTTCAAGTCAATCACACTTCTGTGAAATCAAACTATCCACTTAGGAAGAAACACTGATTGACAATCAATTTCACATGCTGTTGTGCAAATGGAATAGACAACAGGCGGAAATTGTAGGCAATTAGCAAAACACCCCCAATAAAGGAGTGGTTCTGCAGGTGGTGACCACAGACCACTTCTCAGTTCCTATGCTTTCTGGCTGATGTTTTGGTCACTTTTGAATGCTGGCGGTGCTGTCACTCTAGTGGTAGCATGAGACAGAGTCTACAACCTACACAAGTGGCTCAGGTAGTGCAGCTCATCCAGGATGGCACATCAATGCGAACCGCAAGAAGGTTTGCTGTGTCTATCAGCGTAGTGTCCAGAGCATGGAGGCGCTACCAGGAGACAGGCCAGTACATCAGGAGACGTGGAGGAGGCCGTAGGCGACAACCCAGCGGCAGGACCGCTACCTCCGCCTTTGTGCAAGGAGGAACAGGAGTAGCACTGCCAGAGCTATGCAAAATGACCTCCAGCAGGGTGGTATGAGGGCCCGACGTCCACAGGTGGGGCTGTGCTTACAGCCCAACACCATGCAGGACGTTTGGCATATGCCAGAGAACACTAAGATTGGCAAATTCGCCACTGGCACCCTGTGCTCTTCACAGATGAAAGCAGGTTCACACTGAGCACATGTGACAGACGTGACAGAGGCTGGAGATGCCGTGGAGAACGTTCTGCTGCCTGCAACATCCTCCAGCATGACCGGTTTGGCAGTGGGTCAGTAATGGTGTGGGGTGGCATTTCTTTTGGGGACCCCACAGCCCTCCATGTGCTCACCAGAGGTAGCCTGACTGCCATTAGGTACCGAGATGAGATCCTCAGACCCCTTGTGAGACCATATGCTGGTGCGGTTGGCCCTGGGTTCCTCCTAATGCAAGACAATGCTTGACCTCATGTGGCTGGAGTGTGTCAGCAATTCCTGCAAGATGAAGGCATTGATGCTATAGACTGGCCCGCCCGCTCCCCAGACCTGAATCCAATTGAGGACATCTGGGAAATCATGTCTCACTCCATCCACCAACACCAAGTTGCACCACAGACTGCCCAGGAGTTGGTGGATGCTTTAGTCCAGGTCTGAGAGGAGATCCCTCAGGAGACCATCCGCCACCTCATCAGGAGCATGCCCAGGCCTTGTAGGGAGGTCATACAGGCACGCGGAGGCCACACACACTACTGAGCCTAATTTTGACTTGTTTTAAGGACATTACATCAAAGTTGGATCAGCCTATAGTGCGTTTTTCCACTTTAATTTTGAGCGTGACTCCAAATCCAGACCTCCATGGGTTAATAAATTTGATTTCCATTGATAATTTTTGTGTGATTTTGTTGTCAGCACATTCAACTATGTACAGAACAAAGTATTTAATAAGAATATTTCATTCATTCAGATCTAGGATGTGTTATTTTAGTGTTTCCTTTATTTTTTTGAGCAGTGTACTTTAGTTAGGTGTGTCTTTAAGTCATAAATCATTTTAATCCATCGCTTAATACTATTGCTAGTAGTGTTGGCATAGGCAATTCTTATACTGATTCACTAGAATCAGCTCATTAAAAAGATTTGTTCAACAAATCCGTTCACCAAATCGTTCAGTCCTTGGCGGGAGCCCCGACTGCGTGGTGCGTAGTCTGAATCCCAGCCGATCATGATTCAGTTCATTACTCAGCGCTGAGGCTCAGATTCACTGTGTAGTAGGCTCACTGACCATTCGTGAGCACAGACGTTCTCAAGCAACAAAAAGACACATTCACGAACGGCACAACACTACTTTCAGTACTAGGTTCAGTAAACAACACATTTGCGAACGTATCGGGTCATTCGGCACATTCACTGGAAGTGATTCCGTTCAGTTCGTTCACTCAAACAATTTGTTCTTTTGAACAAATTTTCTTTTTCTTTTGTTTGCCAACGAGACAACACTAATTGCTGGTGAATGTCTGTGTAATATCTTGGGGTAAAGGGCGTGGTGCTGTAATGTACATTTTGAATGCAATATCATTTGCATATCATAGTGAAGAAAATCTAAAAATGCATTGCATTTATTTTGGAGACTGAAACAGGCAGGGAAAATACAGTGCCCATATGCTACCACAAGAACACCTCCACATTTAAAACTCTGCTCCACCACTGGTAGAAGGATAGTCATTGCTGGCTGCAGTTTGCAGACTTGCTGTTAGTTGTTTAGGGGGGCCAGGGCAGTCGTTTGACCTCCATTAAATATCTAAATACTGGGTTGCTGTTTGGCTCAGTGGCCCTGTTTAGCAGGTGCCCCATATGCAGAGGCTACAGCCCCCGCTGAAGCCCCAGTTTAATTCCCGAATCTAGTGGCCCTTTGCTGCATGTCATTCCTCCTCTTTCTGCCACCCCATTTCCTGTCTCTTTCAACTATAAGGCAAAAAGCCCCCCAAAAAAGTCTGGATAGACTCACAATTTAGCAGATCGTCATCAGTAAAAGAGCAGAACCTAGAGAAAAACAGACATCCTCTGACTAAGCCTGTGACTCACTTTCACCTCAGTGACCTGCCCCAAACATCGTGTACACTCAGATGTGCATGGTACAAGTTTCTGCTGGTTCAGGTTTAACACACATGAAGGTGGAATGCTCTATCAGTAACAATCTCAGACCTTATTTCATCTATATTAAGCTCCAATTTGGTTACTGAAACACACATAATACCACAGCACCATCTAGTGTTCATCCTTCCGGCTGTCCCACGGTTCGTCACAGAACAAATGAAAAATGAATCAGGTCTAATTTCAAGATCCAGTCCATCCCACACCATAGTAGTGGTGCGAGATAGTGTTCAAATACCTCAACATCATCTGCGTCCCTCCCCTCGTCAGAATCTTCCATCTCCTATAAAAACAAGAATGAGAGGGTTAAAACCATTCAGACCAGAGAGACAGGAGGCTAGGAGGGGCCAAGCAGCAGCACACACCAGAGACAGAACCAGAACCAGCTTCATGCAGCTTGAGACATCTTAATGTTTTAGACTTCTTTAGATTTCTAATCAAAATACACCACGAACACACATCAGAAGAACATACATCATGTTACATGTGATTGTAAAAACCCTTCTTGGCTGAATCAGTGAAGAGAGACAAGACAACACATAACAATACTCTGCATCTGAACCTGTATGAGTGCAGACCAATAATTTGTATTTTCACTGTATTGCAATAGAAACACATTGAAAAAGACTGACTGAAAGGTGGTGCAAAAAAAAAAACATTATTTATGGTACAGCTATTGAGCCCAATGAACTGGAAAAAACAACAGCATCACAAACACACAGCAGCACACACAGTGTTATCGCAAGCTTTGTGAAAAAAAACTGTGCGTAATCACACCTCTGTTCAACAAAATTTAAACTGGTAGAAATCTTTCCTTTTTAACTGCTCTATCAACCACAGTACCTTTAAGTTAATAGTGAACCAGCAGTGTGTAGACTGCAAGGTCAGTTGCTACAGACGTTGATGAAATGGATTTATCGCTCAGCCCTATATGCAAACACAGATATTTATTCATCACAAGACATGTCTTCACTGTAATACTGATTAGTGTTATATATTATATGTTATGTGTTAATATTGCAGATATCCCCCCATAAGAAGAGACTTTGCTCTGGGAAGGCTGCTGGCCCAGACGGTGTGTGTCCAAGGCTGCTTAAAGACTGTGCTGCCCAACTGTGTCAACCTCTCCACAGGATCTTCAACCTGAGTCTACAGCTGGGGCGGGTGCTGGCTCTGTGGAAAACATCCTGTATAGTACCAGTACCGAAAAGAAAATGTCCAGCTGAACTAAATGACTACAGACCGGTGGTCCTCACTTTACACATCATGAAAACCCTGGAGCAGCTGATTCTACGCCTACTGAGGCTTGAGGTCAAAGACAAACTAGATCCCCTGCAGTTTGCATACAGAGAACACATAGGAGTGAATGATGCAGTCCTCTACATGCTCCACCGTGCCCTCTCTCATCTAGAGGAATCTGGCGCTTATGTAAGAATCATGTTTTTTGATTTTTCAAGTGCATTTAATACCATCCAACCCAACATACTCAAAAATAAGCTCATAGAGATGGGAGTAGATCATTACTTTGTCTCCTGGATCACAGATTACCTGACAGAAACACCACAGTTTGTCAGGTTGGGGAACTGTGTTTCTGGGACATTAATGAGTAGCACGGGGGCTCCACAGGGGACTGTCCTGGCTCCATTCCTGTTTACATTGTATACAGCAGACTTTAAATACAACTCTGAAAACATACCTCTTCTCCCAAGCCTACGACCTCCCCTACCCCTAATTCAGTGTCTTGTCCATTTCTTGTCTAGTCTCGTCCCCCCCTACTGCTCTCCACCAC
>OMNW01031397.1:0-16197 GCA_900303245.1 Selene dorsalis
TCTCTCTCTCTCTCTCTCTCTCTCTCTCTCTCTCTCTCTGTGTGTGTGTGTGTGTGTGTGTGTGTGTGTGTGTGTGTGTGTGTGTGTGTGTGTGTGTGTGTGTGTGTGTGTGTGTGTGTGTGTGTGTGTGTGTGTGTGTTAAAGGTGCTGTTTGGTTGAGATTACATGGCACCTCTTTTATCAAACCATAATTGGAAAATGTCAGTCGTCCGAAGTTATTAAGGTTGTTTCCTTGTCCACTGAGTTTATTATCAGACTCTGCAGGAAGACATAAAGTCAAAGCAGTGACTGATAAATTATTAGATTTATTACCTGCACACTAAATAAAATGAAAATGAACCCAGTGGGATCAGGTGTATAATGATGTGACTAGAAATTGAAAAGAGGTGTATGAAAGTACAGGCACGTTCTTTAATAAAACGCTGTGTGTCTCAGTTACAACTGGAGAGGTTCCAGGGTGACAGTGAAGACGATGGGGAAGAGTGATACAGCCCATCTGGACCTGCTCCTCATAGAACAAGACTACTGCAGGTGAGGTGCAATTTTTTTGTGGGAAAAGGTGAAAACAGACATTGTAGCTGTGAGACACAATAGATTGTGTAACAGGGAATGAGTTGTAATGGGATGGTATATATAAAAGGAGCAGATTAGGATATTAGGAACAGGTGAGTAAGTAGGTGGGGAAGTTTTTTAATTGGCTAAAACATGGTTTTATGGCTGACCCCATCCACAGCAGCACGTCGCTCAGCCTCTGTGCTGGTGTTGCCTTTCTAAACTCTGAGACAGCTTTTCTGAATCTACTGTAGATAATACACAGACTATCTATTATACCTTATACAGCCTCATATGAAATAACCTCAACTCTGGCAGAAATTAGAGTACAGTGAGTACTTCTCATGATCGTTGTCTCCTAGCTGAATCAATGATGATCACTGACCCCTGTGGCTGTTAATCAATATTTTGCTGTGTTTGTGTGTGTGTGTGTGTGTGTACTGTAAATAGTCAGCTGTTCCACCCGCAGCTGCTGCAGCTGATGGCAGTGAGTCTGTCTGATGACCTCCACTGGACCAGTCTGGTGTTTGAGCGTGTTGCTGTGGGCACACTGCACAACCTGCTCCACAACAGGGTAACAAAGACACAGTGGCTGGTTTTAGGAGTCCAGTCAGACACATAAAATACATACAGTTGTTTGCCTTGGTTTGATAGATGACAGTGTGGAGTCTGCTGGACATTGTGCTACTTGGGCACTCAGTGGGAAAGAAATACTTGTTAAAAGCTTACTGTAATGAAATACCAAATATTTTATAACTGTAATTGAATTCTTAAGGTTTACTTTCTATGAATAGATTTGACTTCTTCTCCCCGACTGCAGCGTACAGATTTCCCAGTGCTGCAGGACAGATGGCTGCTCTCAGTGATGCTGCAGGTTTGCGAAGGTCTGCAGTACCTCCACAGAGCAGGCCTGGTGATGAGGGCCCTGTCTTCTCACAGTGTGGTCCTCACTACGTTCACAGTGGCCAAACTGACCGGTTTAGGCTTCATGGTCCCCAGGTAGGCAGGCCCCAGAAGGCTCAATGCAGCTTTAATGCAGAAGGTACAGGTGATTCTTCCTCCCTCTGAGTATGCGTGTGTATGTGTGTGTCCAGTAGTGAGAGTACATGTGTGAAAACCCCCAAAAACATAGCCCTGCCCCCCAGCCTTTACCGATGGGCTGCTCCAGAGGTCATTAAACAGCGGCCCTGCACAAAAGAGGCTGATATCTACAGTCTGTGTGTTCTGATCCAGGAACTCTACACAGGTATCTGTCTCACACTGGCTTCTCTTTTCTAACATGTCAGAGAATGAGGTATATATATATATACATATATAGAAAGTAACAGTTATTTAGAAACTGAATACATTATGTTTTAAATTTGTTTCAGACAGTGAACCGTGGGGCACTCTGAGCCCAGATAGGATCAAACAGGTGATGGAAACAGGTCGGGTCCTGGCAGCAGACAGCAGAGTGCCGCAGCCGTACTATGATGTGGTCCTGAGGGGCCTGAAGCAGCACCCAGAGGGCCGCACCTGCTGCCTCCAGAGACTCTGCTGCACGCTGCAACACGACATTAAGGTGTGCCTTAGTTTATACATCTCAGTGTATGCAAAGTCATACGTTTAGGTGGTATTGGGCTCGTGGGTATGTGTTAGAGGATATTGATGTGCACATTTTGGCATGCTAGTATATATATTATGTATTTATTGTACATGTCATTGATTGACCAGAGAGGGCAGTGAAAAAAACATACAAGGTTTAGGGTTAGGGTTTACATATTTAGAAATCTCCTTGGAGAGATGCAGCTATTATTTTGCTAACTTGGGTGAACTTTATGGAATTATATTCTTATGTTATTTACTCTTACCCTTGTCACGTGTTGGTTCTCATTGTTCTTCTTGTTTCAAATAACTGTATTGTTTACTTGTAAATCACTGTAATCAAATAACTGCAAGAGAATAAGGAGAACTGCAACAAATATATCAACAAACAATTAGAGTTGACTTTGTGCAGTACAGAGAAGATTTTCCATCCTGTTATGTATGATCCACAAATGCCTGGATATAAGCTGTTGTATGACCCCCCCTGTTTGTATGAATGAGCTACAGAGGTTGTCCATTGAGGAGCAGATGAGTGGTGGGCTGTGTGCTAGTCAAGAACAAGATCTGGGGCTGGGGGTCCAGACCACAACTCAGCACAACACTGTGGAGGAGACAGTGCAGGACGGTACTCAGCACAACACACAAATATACAGTGTACTGTTCTTTTGTGCACTGAGAAAGCAATTACACAACTAATGGTCAGGAAATATATAAAAGTGTGTTTACTACATGTTCTTCAGCTCATATATCATCACAGTTTCTTTATAAATCCCTCCGTCTCAGTTGTTTACAGAGCTGTCAGGCCACTTACAGTGGAGGAAGGACAAGCCCACCTTGGCCGACAGCTGGACAGTGGACCAGAGCAAGAGCTGGCAAGAGACATAGATGAAGGTACAGAGGGAGAGTCCATGCTCCACCAGGACCCTTACACAGACACGTGTTCGCTTCTCGGCGGGTTTTACTCAAGTGGTGTTAAGGAAGAACCTGACCTAGAAGCAGCCATAGACAGGGAGATAGTGGAGCTGTCCAAAATAACAGTGGATCAGCAGCTCAGCACCATTTTGGTCAACCTGAAAGTGTCGCGGGAGCTTCTGCAGCAGGCCAACAGGAGCCTAGACACCGTGGAGAGAGGCCTCCTGCTGGACCACAGAGGGGAAGATCAAGTGGACTCAGCGAGCAGGTTTAGAGACACTCCTCCCTATGTCCACAATGTCTCCTCATGCGCCTCCTCCATGTCTTCCTTCTCCGTATCCTCCAGTGGTATTTATACTGCTGTTGCGCCAAATTCAGAGCAGTACAGTCTCTTTCGACACAGGGGAGATGACTTGGTTAAGAACATGGAGGCCCAGCTCCTGAGCAGAGATTGGGAACTGATGAGCCCGGAAGAGCTGGCTTTATGGCTGAGTCACTACCCAACTGAACAGCAGCATTACGAGCACGACTGGTCACTGCCACTTTCTCCAGGTTGCTATATGACAGAGAGTCATGCAGAGAGAGCTGACCACAGCACAGAGGAACTCAGCCAGTACAGATCAGCTCTGAACGACATCGTTCTCAGCAGCCCCACTGAGAAGAAGCTGCAGGTACAGATGTTGACAAGACTAACAGTGAAGGATCAAACCGTGCCAGTGTCTGTGGATTTATAACTTCTTTGACATAATTACAAAGTTTAAATTAAACCTGAACATGACATTGAAGGAGACAGCAATTTGTTATATTAGTATTCTGTATTGTAGCATCAAATGATATAATTTTAGCTGAAACCTGCTTTGATGATTTTACTCTCATTAACTCAGCTCCACAGACAAATATTATGTGGGTGGAAAATGTATTATACCAGTTCACACCAGTGTCAAATGGGATTCACAATTCACAAAATGGTATCTGTAAAATCAGAGTAAACATATGTCTCCTCCAGATGTCCAGCTCAGAAGAAGATGCAGATGTTACAGTGGAGGTGTGCAGGCCAGCAGCCGGTGACAGTCCACAGCCAGATACTCTCAACACCAGTAAGACATTGACGTCTCCTGTCACCATGAAACTGTGACTGAGGATTTTATGAGGACGATGTTTTTTTCAAAGTGCTGCTAATTCTTTTCTCTGTCTCTCTCCCAGAATACACAAGCTTTCCAGACAGCTGTGAGAAAACAGATGCTGAACCTGGTGTCAGCGGAGCACAGGCACACTATTTGCCGAACACCAACATGTAAGGACACTGACACTACGTATTGCAGTGCACTCAGACACCTACAGCTGCTTTCCTGAGCTAAATTATACGTGCTATAATAGTTTTCTTCAATTTGTTTGGTTAAGATTTAGATTATAACATTTCCCTTCAGAAACTTCATTTTCAAGATCATTTCTCTCTCTGTGTGGGTGTATGCAGGGCTCAGTCAGACATAGCTGACCTCTCCAGCATCACATACTCTCCAGCTCTGCCTCAGGAGAACCTCCACAGTGTCAACAGATGCGGCCCCCCCTCTAATAGTACCCCACGTATCTCAGGTAAATAAAGCATGTACACAATATGAACACATGTGGAAACCTGCATGTAAATCTTTTATGAAAAAATACCACTACATATACCAGGGTTAGTAATGGGGGGGAGTTGCTGAAAATCATGATGTCATGGTGAAGTTTGTACCATTTGTATCTAAAATGTTGTCACACCAGCTCCATGAAAAATAACAACAGTTTGGCTTATCTGCAGCAATATAAATCTGAATGAAAGTACAGGTGAAGATCAGCTGTTAACCTTTCGCTTGTGTTTTAGCAGATGTAAACTGGCGTGAGATGATGCGTGTTATTAAGACCAGTCTCCCAGACTCCCCTGCATGCAGCCACCTCGGTCCTGTGCATCTTCAGACCCAGAGTTTCACCACACAAAAAGAGAGCACAGCACAGGTTCAGCAGCTTGTTGGGTTTCCTCAGACAATTCTGGATAGACCCAAACCAGTAGTGTTAACTCTGCGATGTATTGCATATATGTTTTGTGTTTGTTTTTACTGTTCGGATACTTTAAGACAACAGTGAGAACTTACAGCCAGCCCATACTTCTGTGAACTTCTAGGGTTCTTCCAGTATCTGTCAGCCTCCACCCTTTGAGGTCGACTCTGCCAGCAGTCTCAAGGGCTTCATCACAGCCAACCAAGAGGAAGAGGTGTCCACAGACAGTGTGTCTTCAAGCTCCAGTGTCCGCAGGTCCTGCAGCAACATGGAAGAAGAGTGCGAAGTACAACCAGAAGAGGAAGCAGGAGTGTGTGAGCAGGAGCAGAGTGAAGAGAGGCAGGAGGAAAGTGTGGAGGAGGGAGAGGAGGAGGAAAAGGAAGACAGAGCAGAGGAGGACAGTGAAGAGATGGAGAAAGGATTACAGATGGTTAAACAGAGCAGTGAAGGAGAAGAAGAGGAGGCTGAGAGGGGGAGTGAGGAAGAGGAAGATGATGAACAGAGAGGTGAGAGCCAACCGGCTGTGATGAGCAGTTACAGCTTGTTTTAACGCTGCTTTGTTCCAGTCAGGGATAATAACACTGCACTGAGTTCATAGCTGAGGTCTGTGAATACGGGACAAAGATGTCTGTCAGTCACACAACACAAGCGATCAGATGATCACATGAAGGAGTCAAGTCTGATCTAATGCAGTGTGAGTTGTTTTTCACACAGAAGCAAGGAAGTGAAGCAGATACACTCGTTCTCACAAGCTATAGTAAAAGCCTGTGATCTGCAGTTTTTCATTAAACACTACACTGTGCTTGTTTCCACTGCAATTTCAATTTCAAATCGATTTGATGGTGTTAAACACAGACAGCGACGAGTGATGAATGATCACTGTCACCTGTCTGTGACAAAAAAAAACAAATATCCTGTGGCTCCTCCACAATAAATCACCTCGCTGTGCTGTCTACATCATCATGACATGATGGATCACATGCTTCAGTATGAGAAAGATGGAGTCCAAGAAATAGCAACAGCTTGAACGACTCCTCAGATGTTGATGTTTATTTAAAGCTAGAATTATTGCTTCATGTCGTTGTCTCTGCCACGAAGACTGGTTTCAGACACACATGTCAGCATCTTATAAAATATGAACCATTTGTGTGAAGTCTTGAGTGATTTCTAAAAAAAAAAAAAAAAATTTATAATTGACCACAAAATCTGATCAGTTCATCTTTGATTTCAGGTAAACGTGTTTTTGTTTTTTTCAAGGTTGTTAGTGTGATATTGGATTCACAAGACCACAATCATGTTTTGTTAAGTCACTGTGATCTTGACCTTTGACCTTTAGCCACCAAAATCTAATCAGATCAGCCCTGAGTTGAACTGAATGAATGTTTGTGCCAAATTTCACATTTCAAGTTTTGTAAAGACACTACTGAGATGGTCGAACAACCTGAAAACAATCCTGACGTGCTTACAGCTGCATGAAAATATTTCTGGAAAAATCCCTTGAGATGAGAAAAGCCAAAAAAAACAACAACAACAGGTTGTTTAAGGCAAACAAGAAATATGCAGTGAAACATCATTGTTTGAATTAAGCGCTGTTTGATTTTCATTGTGGTTTATGGAGCTTTTATGAGTTTTACTTGACTTCACAGATGTGGGATCTGAAGCGGAGGAAGAGGAGGATGAGGGAGATATTGGTGACCAGAGGAAGAACGTAATAGGATTAACTGGCAGTGGTGACGAAAGAGGAGACAACAGCTTTGTTAACATGAGTGAGCAGACAGACACGACGGAGTAAGAGAAGTGATCTGGTGCTGTGCTGCGTGTGTTATCTTAAGTGCTGAATTGTCCACTCAGGTGAGCTGTGTGCGGAGCTGTGTGCAGACACTGCAGAACCAGAGAAGAAGAAACAGCCCAGGATGTGTCTGGGACCACGACGGAGCTCTAGTTTATTGGAGGACACCGACAGGTGGGTGAAAGCAGCTACAGCAGCCAGTGTTTGTTACGTGTGCCTCCACCCACTCCTCACCCACTGTCTCAAATATGAGTGACTTAATGATGAATCTACTGGTGGAACAGATGAGAAAAGCATGTGAACAAGGTGTTATACTCATTAGTGAATAAAAGCTAGTTTAAATATTTTTTGTTACATGAGTGATTTAGTTCACTTACAAAGGGTCTGTGTACCTTTTCTTTTTAGATAGATTTAAATATATTCGTTTGTTTTTTGTTGTCCTGTGTTATATTTATGAATCCATTACATATTAGGCTTTGTTGCATTTTGTTGCACATTTGCTCTGAGTATTTACAGAGACTGAGACTCACTTCCCCCCAAAACACCAGCAGCTCTTATTCTTGTATCGTCATGAATGATTGATAGTTCCCTCTCAGTCTCAGGCCTCAGTGAGCTTAACACACTAAAGCACATGAACATGAAAGTCCAGGTTTTCTCAGACCTTCCAGTGGCTGCGGCCGAGTCTCAGTCTTGTAACCACTACCTGTGTGTGTGTGTGTGTGTGTGTTTTCTCTTTCAGAGCCCACTCAACACTAGACGATGCGCTGCAGGGCTTTGAAGTAGACAGCACCACAAAGGGTCCAAGAGCCAATGAAGAAGCCACCACAGTGTGAGTGTCAAGTACAGCTGAGTGCACGGCTGAAGGATGCATGAAATCTTTTGAGAAGCTGAGGCTGTTTTTTTTTTTTGTCAGTAAAATGACTGCATATATTTATGTCCTCTAGATACATAGAGAATAATATACGAGTGCATCCTGTGTGTAGGTTTCAGCTGAGTGAGGACAGATGATAAATGACACAGTCAGGGGGTCACCACCTGAAGGAATCCACTTTTAAAGTTCATTAGGACTCCTATTTAGATCAAATTAATTATTAATTAATAATATTTCTCACTGCAAACTGCAAAGCTGAAACCTCAACCGTCCATTTTGTTTTTGTAAACGTAGGTCTATGTCGGAGCAGGACCAGACTCCTCATGAACCAAACCAAAATGATCTTTAATGTTTGAACGCAGCTTCATGTATTAGTAGTCTTGTATTTCCCAGCATGCTTTGTTCTAAGTTTGCTGTTCTGAAGCTAAGTTTGTTATTCTTGAAGATTTTACTTCAGCCAGCCGCTGAAGCTAGGAATGAACTGAACCTGTAGTTAGATGGACAGTCTGGTGACGATGAGTTCATTGGTCTTTTACATCTGCCTGTGGAAGATATTGTAGATATAAATGTTTCCTTGTTGAAGAAGAGAATTAAACTAATTTGTCACGAGCCAAACAGCATGTGAAGCTCATCTTGTTTTCTGTGGTGAATCATTATTTGTCCTGCATTTTGCCTGCTTCTTCTCCTCTTCAGGTCAGTTAGACATTTCACAGGTCAAGCAGATGTTTTAGAGCGCCCTCTGTTGAACACAAGGCTAATTACTTCAAATGGTTGTACATAGAGCAAATGTACATTTCAACAGCAGAGGTTCTTGGACTTAAACAAAACAAACACAAAGACATTATAGGGCTGAGGTATTTCATGTTTGAGTACTTCGAAGACACATAGAACAAAGACACATAGAATGTCTTTGTTCCAAAATCAAAATGAACCTACTCTGAGAGTTACAGTGTGATCAGGTTTTTAAAACAGAGTTAATAATGAACACGTCAGAGATCAGACTCCAGAGAACATTTAGGATTTGATTAGAGCACTAAATGCTTGTACAGACGTGGGGTAAAAAGTCTTTCTGAGTCCACTCGCTTGTATTGACAGATTTCAGAGTTTTTTCTTTATTTGCTGGTTCCATCAGCGAAGGACACAAACTGAACAGTGTCAGCAGGTTGAGAGATTATTGGAATAAAACACAATCTCACTTCTCATATCAGAATCAATATTTTCAACTGCATTAGGACATTGTTGCTACTTTCACTATAATTACCACAAAATTTACATAGTTGTTTGCAGGAAAAACATCCAGGGAGAAATTAAGGAGCTGTACAACACTGGTGTAAAATACGGATGAAACCCTGCATTTGTATAATACACATAGAATAAGTTCTATACATTATGTACTAGCTGCCGACAGTGTGTGTTGTTCTATGGGAACACGACACCAGGATTAAAGAGCATACGTGACGGTGATGTCGACACAAACACAGCGTCTGTGGGCATGCTAGTGGCTCAGGAAGGCTGTACACGTCGCTTTAGTCACGTCCACATGCTAACATGTTAAACATACCAACAAGGTGATGGAAAGCAGGTATCACGTTTGCCATGGTTACTGTCTCAGGTTAGCATGTTAGCAAGTACAGCCCATGTAGGAATGATGTAGGAGCTGGATAAAACTCAGGGGATAAGTCAAGTCATCAGCGTTTCATCCCAAGGGAAACATGAGTGTGTGTGTGCAAAGCTCCAGGACGATCCATCCAGCAGCTGAGATGTGTCAGTCTGGACTGAAGCGGTGACCGACCGACAGAAAGATCAGCCAAGAGCATAACACGCTCTATGTTCAATGCTCGGAGCAGGAGACATGAGGGAACAGGCTCAGTCAGTGGCTGCTGTTGGGTAAAGCTGCTGCATCTGGAGGCACCTGGAAGAAAAGATTTACTCATATAAGCCAACAGTATCAGAAATCATCAAATACAATCAGCAGTGAGAGGTGACTGACCACTCTGATGGACACAGCTTTTATCTGTAATCCAGATATTCAAGGTTAAATAGGAAACAGGACAGTGATGTTGCAATAAAACATCTGAGGTCTTACCTGTCTTGTGGTGTGACTGTCGACTGAGGCCAGGAGTTCTGCTGACTGCTGCTCGGACTCTGTCATTGGCTGAACCTGCAGCACGGTAACAAGGACACAGTCACAGTTGTGTCATGTTGTTGTCTGTTACATAATGTTAGACCTCCTTAAATAAAAACATGAAGCCTTATTCTTATTGTGGACTCAACTGTTTGCGCACTATTCGACACCTGCAGACTGTGTGACAAAAATTGATTAATTGAATCAACTAAAACCTGTGACTGGCAGAAATACAGAGTAACAGCACGTCTACTTTGCAAAGCTTGTGAAGGGTTTTGCAAATGTAGCTCTACTGACAGATCAATATCAGATTACTTTTTTACAGAAAGAGTGTTACCCACACACATTAGAGAGCAGTGAAAGCAGTCACGGGTTAAACATAATGATGCTCATTATCTGCTTTGTGTCAGTCTAACAGAGAAGGTACAGCACAGCGAGCACTTGCCTCTACATCAGTCGTCTGCTGCATGTGTTCGATCAGCTTCATGACACTGCCAAGGTTGTTTCTGATGGAGTCCATGGACTCTTTCTGTGCAGCTGCAATCTCCTTCACCTGGGAGCAGAGCGCTGCGTGTTTGGCCTTGATGGCCGTCAGGTTCTCCAGCATCACCGCGGGGTTCTCCTGCGGACAGTCAATCAACAGTGGTGACACCCCAGGTCTGTCAGGAACTTTACTATCATGAGGATTTGCTCCTATTTAATTTCATGTAATATTTTGTCTTGTGTTGCTGCATTATGTTTTTTTAATAAATCGATGAACTGAATTACAAAAAAACCCTGAATTTCAAGAATTTTAATTTTACATCAGGGTTATGAATGTTTTGTAAACATTAGTCATTAGTTGTTTCTAGACTTGACTTATTGTATCCCTCAATAGAGTCAATGCATTTTTCTGAAGATACTCTAAATTCTGTAATCAAACTCAGGGGTGTCAATAATTAGATCAAGAGAAAACCTGCCATCATGTCTCCATGGACTACAGGTGTCTTGACTTTAACTGTTTGACAGCATTCAAAGAAACAGTGTGAGTGGTCATTCTGTTATTACCTCAGCAGGAGATCCATTCTCTGCAGTGCTGTTGATGAAGTCCAGCTTCAGTCGCTTCTCAATGTACTCCAGGTCAGCCTCTGACTTCAGGAACTGAAAGGACACTCAGCTTTACACTTGGATGGTACTAACAATGCTTCTTCCTGCTAAAAAATAGAAATTCAATACTACTGCTGAGACAATGGAAAAGTTATTGTCAAAGTCAGGACCTCTCCGACAAGTAAGAAGACTGCAAATCTGAGTACGAGATCAATTCGAACCCTGAGGGCTTCAATACAGTTGTTAACAGTTTTCGCAGCTTCATATTTTTGTTGGTACAGTGTCAGAAAGGCCAACACCAGCTCCACTCACAGAGGAGGCTTACAGTACCAGTTCTCTCACCAGGTTCCCAACACATTTTTCCATTGTTTTATTCTCCATTTTCGGAGATATCTCAAGTCGATTGTTCAGACCATGTCTGATCTGATTACGATGAGATTGTTGTTTATAATGTAAATAAATAGCTTATCTGGTGTAACGCTTAGTATGTACCATTACAGCTAATTCAGATTCCTTCTCTGTTTTTATATTCTGTTATGTTGCAGCACATGATATGAAAAAAACTGTATTGTGATCATTTTGGCCGATGTTGTGATTGCAATATCATTTCAGTAGTAATTAGTTTTCCCATTTTATCTTCACCAAAAAAAAAGAAGAAATAATGATGTAATGATGTAACGTCCACCAACAGTCCCCGTCCAACCTGGTGGAGCTTCAGAGGATCTGCAGAGAAAAATCCTCCAATCCAGGTGTGAAAATTTGCATATTATGACTTCAATTTAAATTATTTTAGCGACACATCAAAGTGTATAAAGAGTGAATGTGTATGAATACATTATATACTGCCAACTAATTGACAGGCAGCTGCAGCCAGGGACTGTGGCTCAAACAAATCAATTAAGACCAAACCCAAACAAGTTCAACGAACAGCATTTTATTCAAGCTGCAATCCTAAAACAGACTAACGATGCTCTATTTTTGCCACGTTAATTTACTTGACTGCCTGAAGCGTTGATGAGAAGTGTTGATGTAAATGCCTTGCCTGTGCTGGCTGCCTGCTCCAACAAAAAGGAGCAGTACTCCAGGAACAAAGAGTTTTCCCATACTATTTTCTTTATTCCCTGCTTATTCAGACCAGTACATTACTAAAATCAAATTCCAATATGTCTCCATACAACACATGAACTTTGTCTATTATTGTTGAAAGCAGTCTTGAATGGACTGTGTTACCACATGGAGTAGATCCCTGTCAATTCATAACATGGTCCATCTATCGTGTCCACTTAACTTGATAGCTGAAAACTGTCAGTCAGTGCAGCTGGTGTCTGCAGTTTTCAGATGCTTTGACAATACTATTGCACTGCTAGCTGTCTCGTACAGTAGTGCAATGAAGTCAGAGCACCTGCCAACAGCTGAAATATCAGAGTTCAAAAACTTTTCCTTTGCTTGTAACTAATTCTGGCCAATGCCCTTTTAACATTGCACTGGTTTTCTAGCAGGGTCACCAGTAGTACAATGCAAAAGGGCACTGGACAGACAGCGGACTAGCTGAGCTACAGGCTATATTCTACAGTGGTATAAAAAAGGTTAGACGACCCGGGCAAAGTGATTTTTGGAGTAGGCCGACGAGGAGTGAAGGAAAGTCCTGCTGCAAACAGATATGCGCTGTTATTTTTTATTTCATGAACAGTTTCCACTATTATTTGGAACTGTCTCAGTATAACCTAGATTTTACTTTACGGTAATTGTTCCCAGCTGTGAGTAACTCTTCCATTTCCTTTGCTCTTTGCTCGAGAGAGGCGTGAGCATCTGCAGCACACACTCTCAAACTGAAAGCCATATTTAGTCTATATATTCTGTCTGCTTTAAGTATATTATTCTAGCTCAAACACGCAGCACACCAAAAACCTGCTTGTAATCAGCAGTGGATTTGAGACGCTGCAAATGAGATACTGTTGACACGTGAGGAAAAGGCTTGTAAGTGGATCTGTGTTTTGTCAAACATTTTTTCACCTGAACTCACAGTTGTTCTCTGTGTATGTGTGTGTTTGTGTGTGTGTGTGTGTGTGAAGTGTAATGAGAAACTGATGATCTTACCAAAAGGCTAAAATGTGCACACAACTGGGTGCAATGTAAGTGAGTGTGATTTCACCTTCCATCAGTTCAGATGAACTCATTTACTTGTTCTTGCTGAAGTTGCAGACATTAGTGTAAAGGAGGAAGTGGTGTTAGTCTTTACTGTTGTAATAGCTGACAATGCACAGTATAGTGATCTGGTGTCTACATCTCTGAGGGATTACTTTACGCAGGATCTGATCTCTGCCGTGACATGATCCACCTTGATCCCCTTATTATTGTCATGCAACGAAATCATTTCTGCGATCAACACCTGAAATTTTAAAACAACAAAATAACCTTTAAACCCTATTACAGTAGTACCTCATCAGAGCTTCGTGCTCACCGTAGGGTGGGTTACGGTCGCTCTTTTGACCAAGTTTAACTCAATTACTTTTTAAAATTCCTCTTACTGAAGAATACATCGGCTATTTGGACATTTTGTGACGCAAAGAAGTCACACTGTTGTTTTTATAGCCCTCATTTCAAAGTCAGTGTGGCTAACACAGTTTACACGAATATGGCGAATCTGCGACTAAACATCTGGAGTTTGTTCCCGATAGGATAAAACCGTAAACAAATGTAAGCAGACAACATGGCCACCGGTTCACCTGGTAGCAACGAAAATACGTTATAACACGGGGCAACAGCCATGTAAGCGTTTCGGTGGTGGTGGTGGTCAAGTGTTGAAGAGAGCGGGGCGACGCTTCACCAGTAACCGTTTCAGGTGGCCCTCCATTGGGCGTAGCGTTAAAACTGCGGAGCTACAAACAAGGCTGTATCTGTATCTGGTGCTCTAACGTGCATGTTGAATGGCGCAAAGGAGTTTGAAATGTTTATAACGTTACAGAGAGAAAATCACAGCGGGACTGTGTGGTAGGTACCCCATTTGAATAACTCAACGATAATCGCCGAGCTGCTGCTTTGCTATGTAATTATGCGATCAAGATAAAAGCTATGTCAGAAAAAATAACATTACAGACAATAAAACAGTTTTACGCTGCGCTTACCATCGCCTCAAGCTTATCAACTGTTGTCTCCATGTTGAATAGTTTTCGGCCTGATTCGGGCTCTGTGATTGGTCAGCTGTCAGGAATGGAGAAAGCTGATTGGTCGGCGGTGTGGAACGACAGCCTTCACTCTGCTCGGTATGAGCGCCCTGTCGCTGCCACAGAGCTACAGAAATCAAAGATGGCGGCGAGTCACATGAGTGGAAACCGTGGATGTATAATATTAGCTGGATACCAGACCTAAAATGGCGCCTGTTGAGTTCAGTCCATGGATCTATTATAAGACCTGGATACGGCGCCGCCCCTCAGCTGACACGCCGATTTTTTCCCAGTGGCCACCCGTGGTATTGCAACGAAAAATCCCCTGTGACCCAAAAAGCATTTTTCCCATAGCCCGCAATAGTAAAAGAGACGGCTGTAAAACTGTTCACAGGACACCTCCAGCTGTAACCACCGTTAATTACTAATCTTTCTATGCTATATTTTTAAGTCATGGACTTTTTACCCGTCAAAAAAGTTTTCAAAAGGAAGGAAAAGCCCCAGAAAAGTCTCTTTTCCCAGGGTGACGTCACAGCTGTGCGCGCGCACTCTCAAAGCGCAGGCGTGCTGAGTCTCGGGAACGAGGATGCCTGAAACTGGAGGACTCCGTCAAAAATCAGAGAAGTGAAAAAACTATGAACACAACCAGTAAAGACAATTATAAAGAAAGATGCATTTTTCTGATTGTATGTGAATGAAATCCATAGAGCTCTAATTTTTTTTAAACACAGCGTGGCTAACAAAAACAAAACATGTAGCATAGTTTATAATACCACCACAAACATCCTGTATATGCAACTGTAGATTTGGGCAGCAAAGAAATGTAGGTGTAGGGTAAATATATTCTTCAATATTGTGAGTCCTGTAAAAGTTTTACAACGCGTTCCTTAAAAAGTGATTTGATTTTAATTTAATTTAATGTAGACAGAACTGTAAAATATGTTGTTATTGATATAAATGTGGTGATTTCTGTACATACAGAACCCCAAGACAGCACTGCTGTTCTGTTCAGCACACACTTGAAGCTTCATTTTACATTCAAACTAATGTGGCTGCCACAATTTCTGGACTTCATTAATGGGACCAATATTTATAGCCAAAGAAGAGTTAAACCAGTCAATGGTAAACCTCTAAAGGCCTTCTGGTAAGTAAATCACTGTAAGTCAGCATTGTGAATGACCCCTCGCTGTCATTCAGCATTGAGCTGACTTTGAACGTCCGGCTTCCGGTATGGTCCTGGTTCTGGTCCTGGTACCAGTTCCAGTTCTGGTGGTCCTGGTCCTGGTTAGGGCACGGTTCTGGCCCCATAGTCCTTGTTCTGGTCCTGGTCCCGGTTCCGATATAGTCCCTGTCCCTTTCATATAACAACATCTGGACCCTTTCAGGCCCTCACACTTACTCACTTACATCTGATGTTGAAGTCAGTCAGGGTTCAGAGGCAGAGGGGACTTGGGCCCTTGTGTCCTCTCTTACAGAGGACTGTACATGACTTAGGCTCGTTCACGTTAAGTGTTTGTGTGTGTCCCATTGTCACATAATGAGGTCAGTTTATGACCCCTCACTGTCAGTGACCCTGCTCAAGGAAATTACCTACAGTTCATAGTCATGTCAGGTCAAATACAGGAGATGTCGTCGGAACGGATCCGCTCCCGGTCCCGGTCCCTGTTCTGGTCCCGGTCCCGGTCGCGGTCCCGGTACCGGTACCGGTTCCGGTCCCTGTTCTGATCCCGGTCCCGGTCGCGGTCCCGGTACCGGTCCTGGTATCGGTTCCGGTCCCTGTTCTGGTCCCGGTACCGGTCCTGGTCGCGGTCCCGGTACCGTTCCTGGTACCGGTTCCGGTCCCTGTTCTGGTCCGGGTCCCGGTACCGGTCCCGGTCGCGGTCCCGGTACCGGTGCCGGTACCGGTACAGTTCGGTCCTGGTACCGGTTCTGGTTCCGATGCCGGTACCGGTTCGGAACCCGGACGCTCCCGGTTCCGGAAACGTGCGGCTTCGGGTAAGGTCCCGGTCCTGGTACCGGTTCCCGTTCTAGTGGTCCTGGTGTGGCACATGCCACAACAAAGCAAAATTTAACAAGTGCA
>OMNW01031398.1:0-66011 GCA_900303245.1 Selene dorsalis
TTTGAAGCGGCCGGGTAAGTGAATCACAGCCTCTATAAACAGGCCCACTTGTTTGATTTACTTCAATATTTAGCGCTGTAAGTTTTTCCTCCACTCAGCTGTTTTTTTTTTCTTCTTCTTCTTCTTCTTCTTCATGCATGATGAGTGATGTCACGTTTGTCTCCATGCTTGTAGTTTTGTTTCCAAGCTCCACGTGTGTTTGGCCACTTTCATTTAGTTTCGTGCTTAAAAATCAGATCATGTGGATGAGATGTTTTGGTTTCTTTATTTCTTCTTCTTTTGTTGAATGTCAACTGAGTTGAGGTGGAGGGAGAGCATGCTGCGGACTGTGGTGTGAACTGCTGGAGAAGCTCTGGCAGGGAGATGAGGAGCATTCAGATTCCAGTGTGAATGTTCCCATCACAGGCTGAGAGGGCACCAGATGGCAAACCAATGAGGGGTGAACTAACCTACTAAATGATACCACATGAAATGCAGCATTTAAAATCCCATCTGGGTTGCCGTCCCCGCGGACATGCAGTGTGAAACATGACACATATTTATACACCTGCTGATGGAGCACACAGGCATGTCCAATGGGCTGGTGACATGTACGCTCAGCCAGCTGACCTCCTAACCCCAACGCCTTGGTTTGATGCAGCTCACTGGAGCCCCCGAGTCTCTTAATTTCAGTTCCAAGCCAGTATTTTGCTCCTTGTGAATGTTGTACGTGCTCCATTAGGCTGAGATTACTTGTCCTCTCTTTTCAATGGCTTTAGATTATGCGACTGTAATTGGGCTG
Source organism: Selene dorsalis (assembly GCA_900303245.1). NCBI lineage: Eukaryota > Metazoa > Chordata > Actinopteri > Carangiformes > Carangidae > Selene > Selene dorsalis. The sequence continues at coordinate 782 of OMNW01031398.1, forward strand.
GGTCAGCCCACTCTCTACTGGGATCCAGTGGCCGTTAAATCATCTTAATGCTGTGGACCCGTTTGCAGGGGGGATGAAGCCAAGGTGCAGTTAACACGAACAGATTCTGTATTGATTTCCTATTAGTTTTAAGGCTTAAATGGACACAGTTGTGAGTATGGCATTTATAAATGGGGCTATATACCTGTCTCCACAAGAAATACAGCATTTCATCAAATATCATATTGCATCCAAAATATGTTGAGAAATGCCATTTAAAAATAACAAAAAAAACACTCTGATCCTAATCTTATCATTTTAATAGTGATCTAACCTTAAGCATGAATATGGAGTTACTTACTTTATCAAAATAATCAGAATAAAAAGACAAAAGTATTTAAATGAGTAAGAATAAGTCCAGTATGTTATAAATGATCCACCCTATATATTAGAATTAAAAAGCATTTGAGAAACAAAACAAAATTTGATATAAAGTACAAAAAACAACAAAAAAAACAAGCAGTGTTGAAAAGACCCTCCTAAGGATGACGTCAGGCCACTGTATGAATCTGTCCTCCATTTTCTCCCTCGTCTATACTTTTGAGTGACCTACCTTGCGGTGATTGTTCTGTAACTGCTCGCTAATCTGTGAGCGCTCTCCTGGCTTTCAGAGGCATTTCCATGGATTCACATTTCTCCACATCAGCCTGCAATTTGAGGACACAAAATGAACTGATTAGCATGATGATTAATCATTAGTATGCTAATCATAAGCAATTCACATATTTTATTCATATTGTCGCAGACTTGTTTTTCTCCTTCTGCTGAAATTGTGTACACATCCCATTTTATTTTTTATTGTAAACATGCAAGTCAGTGTGGTGATCTGCTGACAGGCTGCTGCGAGGAAGCTTCAGTGCATCTGCAAAATGTACACACAGTGGATAAATGCACCTGCACCGTGATTGTGTTATACGATATGATCCAGCAGGAGAATGCACTGCAAAAATGCAATTCAAAAAAAAAAACACAGACACACACACTAAATATTTAGAAATCCCTGTTTTGACAGCAAGCCTCTCTTCAGCAGGGTATTTAAAGTCTAAATATGTCTCATCAGGTAATCCCACAAACAGCCATGCTGGATGTGCAGCCCCTGTTCTGTTGCTGTTTTCATCAGCCTCTCGGATTGCTGCTGTACATTTCATTTTTCTTTGACTTGTGAGCTGAGAGTGTGTGTACAGACTAGAGTACAATACCACTGCAGTGTACCACTTGTGTCTTGGTGATAAAGGGATTGGCATATGTGTATATATCACTGGGGAAGTGATACATAACCTAATAAGCACTAACTCAATATTTCTTTATAAAGCGCAAATCTTATTTGCTCTGCCCTCCCAGGGTAGATTGATGAAATCTACCTCACACCTGGATGTGCTGCACCGAGACACCTGAGACACTGACTCCATGTGTGCACAGGCACACCCGCCACCTTTTATTTGAAGCGTCTACACTGGGATGTCCACAGTGTATAGCTTCTGAAGATATACTGAAATCACTTAAAGGCTGGATGCTCTTATTTGTCTGTGCTTCTCTAGTATAGCATTTGTTTAGCATGACCTAAATTGCTGTGAAGTGAGTGCCTCAGCAGCTCTGTCTCGCCTCTCTCTTTCTCCCTCCCTACGTCTCTCTCTCTCTCTCTCTCTCTCCGTCTCTTTGTATGCCTCCGTTTTTTCTTTCGTTCTCCCTCTTGCACATGCACCACATACTCACATGCGCGTGCGCACACACACACGCACACACAATTTACAAACAAGCTGAGGGGACATTTTTTTTAAATAACAAACAGCTTTTGCCAGATATTATTTACATGCGTAGTGAAGTATTGTGGGATGTGGGAATCAGTGAGGTGGGCTGGCCAACGATATTTCAGGAATATTGAGTGAATCATCTACCAAATTTGTGGAGCATGCTCTGTTTCTCTCCTTGGCGATTTTTTCCCCCCTTTGTTTTACTGATTTTACCTTCCTGAAGGGATGAACTATGTAAAGAAGTTAAATTCCACATCTGCAGAAGCTGCTCGCTTCCTCCTCTGTTGGGATTCTGATGCAGCTTTTGCCACTCATTCAAAAAACAAATGCCGTTTGCACAAAACCCCTGGAATTAGACCGCCATGTTTTAAGAGACATCCAGTCTAACATGTTTGGCATCAACACATCAGTGTGCACGGAGCAGGTCGGGGACAGGTACCTGTGTTCGTCTGTTAGATAGCTCTGTGTGGCAGCCAGCACACGGTGTGGATTTAGTAAAACATATGACCTCCATGATAACCAGTATGGGGGCACTAAATCGCTTCAAATTTTGTACATGTGTTGCTAGGCAACAGCATAATCGGTCTCCGTCTCTCCTTCCTTACATGGCTCTCTACTGGGATTGCTGTGCTGCTATCACTGAAAATGGTTAATTAACTTCTACAAAAAGTCCATTAATGGTGCAGATTAGGCTTCAGAGGGTTAAAAAGCACATTTAGTCTATGAAGGGATAGACGCCAACATACAAATGCATGACAAAGACTTAAAGGGCCTTTGAAACGAATTATCCTAAAACTATGCAGCTGGTTGTATTTCTATAGTAACAGCTGCAATGAAATCAATATGAAGAAGAAGAACACACTGGTTCAGGCGCTGACAAACTCACTTAGAGATATAACCTGGGAAGATTGATTCTCCAAGAGAGCGAACAGTTTAATGCAATTACAAGGGCTGCTCCAGTAAATACTACAAACATGCGTGTTGAACCGCAGTGCCATCACACACTAATTGTCTAGATTTATGTTGTTTGCATGTGTGCAAAGACCAATACAGACAAATGCAGCATACACATCCTATGTTGCAAATACAGACATGTTATGTAATATTTCCTGACTCCATCAATGCAAAAATGAGTATTGAGTTCAATTTTTAAAAAGGCTAGAAATTCATATTTATATGAAATATAATTAGAAAATGTACAGGGGCATTGGAATAAATGGGATACCTCATGAAATCAAAAAATCACAGTGATATGGATTGCAGGTAAGTTCACCTACACAAAACATGTTTGTGATATGTTTACAATATCTATATGATCATTTGATAGGATCAAGACATAGAAATTGCACTACAGACTTCTTCAGAGATATCTGCTGAGCTGTCACTTCACCCTGACCCTGAGTGTCAGACACAAATGCATGATGTAAGAATTCAGTTCTCCTATTTTTCCCTCATGTTACTATTCAACAACAATAATAAGAGTCCATACAACGCTTCAATATTTCTAGTGAGTTATTTCATTTGTAAGATTCTCTATCAATGTGTAGCCTTGTGTATACAACACAATAATACAGTATGTGTTTACCTGACTCACACTCCTTAACCCTACATCACTTAAAAAACAACTTACAATACAGTACACACTCTGACATCAGTACGACATGTTTATTTCTGCTGCTTCCATATGAACAAACAAGTTGCACAATACAGAACAGTGGATAAATTTACCAACCAAGTTCAGCCTTGGCATTGACCCTGAGCAATAGCTGTGGAGAACGTTTTGTTTGACGCTGTTTTCTTTTATATATTCTTTCCCAGAATGAATATGAAATATCGAAGTGCTCACAATAATGACACTGGAGTATTATAGACATCAGGCTGGACCTTGTCTGGTATTTCTAAGGGTGAACTTTATTAGCCTCTTTCAAATTTGAAGCATTGCCAGGGTGCATCGAAAGCTACTTTCTCTTCACTTGTTTTCTACAGCTTCCTACTGGAACTCACGTAGATGAGATTTGAGATAAACAAAATCATTTTTCAATCAGCGGCAGTGTATGTTAATAAAATGCCTCAGTGAAATACAATAATAAATCTCAAAGGTTCGTACTCAGATAATAAATAGAATTATTCTCCAGAATTTAATTGTTTTGGGATTATTGTTAGAGTGCTCTTTCTGCAGTTAAGAGTTGCAGTTCAGCTCCCTCGATTAAGGCCGCCAACCAGGGCTGCAGACTAATAGAGGGAAAAAAAAAATTAAAGTGATTTGATTACAAATGAATGGGAAATCCACAATAATCAGATTCATGATCATTTGTGGGGGGAGATTGATTGTTTTTATAATGACTGTGAAGTGAAAAAATAGGGTCGACATGGTGAGAATTACACTCTTATAATGTTCAAATGTATATAAACTGTCATGGTGAACTTCAGCTTCAGCTTTGACTTATCCATACGCCATAATGTGGAGGTTTTAAGTGTGCACAGAGAAGTCAGGTGGAGGACGTAGAAAGTTGGACTTGGATCTCATATGACACATTAACAATTCTATGGCACAGATTTCTGGATATCTGACTTAGCTCGGATTTGCAATTAAAACACATTTATTCAAAGTGTTGATTTGGATGTTTTTTGTTTGGTTGCTGGCACTGGCCTTTGCAACTGAAAAACCAGCATTAGTGAACAGAGGACACGTCTGTGTCAGAGAAAATGTGTGGAGTGAAGGGAGACGCCGGGTCCATCATCAGCATCACCAAATGGAAAGGAGCCGCAACATGGAGTTCTTTAAAAACAAGCTCTTGACAGAAGCCTGCAAACCTTTCTCACCACACTGCCCCTGCTAATCCCCTCCATTCAACCACATCACTATGGAAACTGACTGGATGTTGCTGTCTAACTTGTGCCATGCAGCCATGTCCTGACATGGAGCTTGTGCAACAAAATGATGGCTGATCATTGTTCCACTGCGCTTCACGTTTGCATGCTGTGACACTGTTGGATATTACTGGCTGCTGTACGGATGCTGAACCTTTAGGTTAATGTGTTTTGAAATGTAGAAGATGGTTCTGGAAGAGACATTCGGTGAAGTATATGCTCAGACTCATGCAAGAATAAGCATTTGAGCCATTGAAAAAGAAAAAAAAACTTGGCTGAGTTGTGATGGAGTTTGAGGTGGATGGGGCAAATTTTCATATTCCTGCGCCTGCTACCTATTTCATTTCTTTGCCTTTCCTCTGGCAAAATTGCAGGAGAATATTTGTCATGGTTTTAAAAGGTTTATCAGCTTCAAAGCTGAGGGAGCTGGTCGTCCAACCCATCAGTGAGACCACGCAATCCTTCCAGCACTGACAAGAATGGGTTAGAGCATGTGGACGAAATTCCCCAGCTAAGCTCCCAATTCAGAGCTTTTACATAAAGCTTGAAGAAGCACATTTGCATTTGCCATTGACGTCAGCTTTAATCCATCCCAAACCACTTCTTCAACCCCCTCAACATCTTGGAGAGGAGCTTCAGTAATTGCTAATTACAGGAGAAAGATGGTTGCAATCACTTGCACCTTCAGTCTGGTCAGTGCTAACATTGATAGCCTGAGATAATCAGCTGGTCCACAGATAAAGACAAAGACAGACTGTGCTGCACCAGTTGTCATGGATGGTCCCAGTTCAAGCCTTCTGAAATAAACCAGGAATCCAGCCCTGACACCGATATTTTGTTTATCTTGCTGCTGTCATGTCACATCTTTTCATAAAGATGCCAAAAGCATGCCCACCACAGGAATTACCTGCCTGGGTGAGCTTTTGTCCCAAAGCTGACCCTGATGGCATTGCCCAACACTACACAGTGTTTAATTGGATGTTTCCTCTGCACTAAAAACAGTTAAATAATCAGGCAATGTATTTATTTTTTTTGATCAATAGATTAATCGCTCTTTAGTAACTCTTTTTAATAATAAAAATGTCAAACCTCACATCGGAGCAGAGCATCTCCAATGTGCTTAACACAAAAAAACAACTCATAATCATTAATGAAAAATTAACAATTAACTCTGGTTAAGTGAAAATGTATCTACAGCGTCCAAGTCTGCATATATCCACTGCTTACAGTCAAGTCACATTAAACTCAATGTAATTCTGTACCTTAGTATTTTGTATGTTTATTCATCACATCCCCAGAAGTAATTTTAATGTGTGCAGCACATCAGCATATTGTGAAATATGAAATAAATCAAGTTCTTAACAAATGATTCATAAGTCATGTGTTCTTACAAATTCAAATTCAAGTGCAACAATCAACAATGTTTTATCATTCATGAGGGTGGGGCAAGGCCCAACTCACTTGTTGTTGAGACAGATTGTTGAAAGGTATCCATTTAGACAAACTTTAAAGTTTAGAGTATGTTTGGTCACACAAAGCAAAATGATCACTGGTGTTGAATTTCATCATAGTATTTTGCAGTTTCCCTTGTGACTTTTGTCTTTAAGTGTATTTTATAAAATGTTTTGTTAATTAAAGACACTATTAACACAGAGAAGCCCACCCCATAGGTTGTCTGTGCAAGTAGCTTATTACATTTGTTTCATTTTATTGTCAGACAAGCTAGTGGCTGTAGTTGTCATTACTGGAGCAAAGGTGAGGAGGTCCATGAGGTCTGGGTTGACTACAGGAAACCATTGTTGTTTCTTTCATCATGATCGTTCAACAACCTTAACCGCATGTTTACAGACATTGCAGCTATCTCTATCTGCAGCCATTCTTGCATAAAGTACTTATTTTTTAATCTTTATCCCCAACCCCAATCTCTTTCTAAACCTGAATCAATTTTTACAACCGTTCTATCGGACATATCCCAGAGGAGCCACAGACAACCTGGAAGACTTGACTGTGTGACACTCACACAGGATTTGATCAAAAACCTAAGAGATGGGAAAATTAAAATTCTGGCTAGATGATTCTGCTCTGGATGAAAAACCACAGAATCACCAAAGTTATTGCAATTCTGCCTGAAGGGACGTGAATATCAGTAGAAATTTCCATGGTCATCCATTTGATAGCTGTCGAGACATTTCAGTCAGTATGTGAGCCTTGTGGGGGTGCAAGGGGGAAAGACAGATGGGAGCAATAAACATCTGGACAAAATGTAATGACAATCCATAAATACTGAGCTATTTCTGAGGTCAAGACATGAAAAGTCAGATGATCACCGAAGTCTTGGCATAAAGACCAAAAATCATGGCATAGTATCCACTAACTAAACCAGTTGAAGACCAAAACCAAAGTCATTTTGAGTCATCCTCTGGGGATCATGAATGTCTGAACAAAAGGTTAATGGCAAAAAGTGGTGGACCAACCAACCAACCAACCAACCAACCAACCAACTGACCCTGTCGTATCCACAGCCACATCAACGGTATTGTTAAAAACTGAGCACATTTAAGGGAGTTGGGATTAAAAAAAAAAAAATCTGTTACCTTTCAACAGGAAATGTTGATGACCATTACACATGAGGCTCTGACTCAGGGGCCTCCTGACCCCTTGGGTACCGGTGCCTGTGTCTGGTAAGACTGCTCAGTAATTACTCCCTGACCACAAAGCTGCTAGAATTACATTATAAGTACAATGGAGAGTCACTCTCACTCATCTCATGGGATATATTTCAATGTAGCATATGTCTTTCACATTGGGGACACAACGGGTCATGGGGGTCACTTTCATTTGGAAACTTCTTTTCATATTAGAGAAATAAGACAAGCAGTCAATGCTCCTTTGGCTTGTTTTTGTACCTCTGGCCCACACTTGTGTCTGTCTGTTTCTCACCAGATATGTTGGCTGCTCTTATTTGTCAGTTTGACATAATAGTGCTGTAAGCTGTGCAACACAAATCCCAAACTTGCTAGATTTATCACCCCTCAGCCCCCACAGAGGGAGATCCATGACTTTACAGTCTTGTTTGTGTGCTTTGGCTGCTGGTTCTATCTAACTTATTTCCTTCATGGTTTCCTATGCCTCCCCATGGCACAGTAAATTGTACAAAGTAAACCATGTTTTATTTAGAGAGCATTGGATTTTCCATGGGCACAGACCAGCGGTGGACTGGGAAATGGATTTAAAGTTGCCCAATTAATCAGTGTGATGTGTGTTTAACACATGGACTCATCTTCCATTAGGGACTTTTACACTGGGGGCATTACAGAGGTCCAGGATTCTTGGATACTTGTAAGCATCTGTTTTCTCTTTGCTTTAAAACACTCAGTACTTATAGTTCTTGTCCAAAGCTTCTCTTAACCTTTGAACAACCTATCTGACGTTCGATTGTTCCTTTGGCACGTCCTTTAGATTTTCTGTGGTCTCCATTAGAGCAAAAAAAGTATTGGGTGTTGGATAAATTTAAGTCCCTAAAGCCATTTTAGGACAGAGACACATTCAAAGTTGAGCGGCAGCCACATTACAATGAACCCTTTTAATTTCAGGCAGCTTTTCTCTCTAGTATGTAACTGGTTTCTGAGCTAAATGATACTCTTTAACCTTTTGCACCGCGTTAAGATAAAGAACATGAAATGCAATTTGCTTTATGAGGGAATCCGTGGAGATGTGTTAACACACTGCTGTCACTGTCAGACATGACGGGCATGAAGACGAACACAGAGGTCGGGAGTGCGTGCCACATGCCTGACGGCGTGTGTGTGTTGGTGTACGTATATGAAGACATACAGAGACAGCAGATGAGCTTGTGTAACAAACCCAATGTGTGTATCTGTGCACATGCATGGATGCTTGTTGTGTGTTCTGATAGAAATGAGGATGATCATTGCAGTGTATGAGCAGAGTGATGCAACACCTCCAATGTATCCATCTCCTTAAATGGAACAGATGCATGAGCAAGAGATGAAGTCACTTAATTTAGTTGTTGGCAATGGCATCAGGAAACATTGACCTTTCGTTGGTTCCTTGAGGCCATGAAATGAGTCACATGACGGCCGGATATTTACAGTGCCTCTCGTCACTGGCCTTGTCAAATCACAGCACACTTCACTGAAGCCTAGTAGGCCGTAGGCTGGACTTCAGCTACACAGACAGATGCAAAGGTGTTTCCCCCCCCTCTCTCTTTTAGCCCGAATGTACTGCAACCCTGAATAACACAGAAGAACACGAGGGCATTAGTAGATGTGCGTGTTTGTTAGGCGTGTGTTTGTGACAGTTTGTGTGAGTGTGTTTGCACAGAAAAGCCACAAAGAGAGACAGAGAGAGGGAGAGAAGAGAGGGACATACAAAGGGAGACACAGACTGTCTGCAGGACCAATGAATTTCAGGCCAATTTATCTTATGAATGAGCCTCTGGAGGGCATTCATCCCCAGACGGTTTCATGAATTGTATAACAAATAAAACTGTACTTCTAGACCCACAGAGGGCAAAGCTGGAGTCTTCCAAAGTTGCAATCAGAGGCAGTTTTTTTTTTTTTTTTTTTTTTGACTTGCGGGTTCCACTGAAATGCACAAAATGGTTAGAAATTAGACTTTAACATCCATCAGATTATATCGCTCTTGTTTGCCTTAACCTTGTCTCAACTCAATTATTATATATTGGGAAAAACATCTCTGTTGCAGCAGATGTCACAGTATGACATGCCATCACATGCTACCAAAGGTTGGAAGCTTTGCTTGTTGGTGGTAGCCCCAGAAGTAATAGGTGTAAAACCAATAAATGGTTTTATTTATGATTTTGATTTCCCTTTATAGCAAAAATGAAAAATTATAATTCAACACCAAAATAACACTGATATTTAATGGGTATGACAGCCTACAGTTTCTTCTGCAGCTTCCCCAGTTTATGATTTAGGCCGATTATATGGGTGTTGGTGTGACACAGAATCTCACCTGCAGCAGCTTTTAATGCTGACGGTCTGTTCCAACAGTATCTCAGCTACAGAGCCATTTCAAAACATTTTCTCTTGGACACAGCACACAGAGCACAGATCAGTGCCAGCCAACAACAAATACCAGGACAGAGATACCGTGGCAGAATCTTATGAGAGCGAGAGTTAGCTGCTCTGTGAGGCTGTGCTTTATTTAATTTAGCTAAATCAGCAGTCCAACATGCTCACAATGACAGTGTTAACATGGATATGTTTAACAGATATGATGTTAACAGTGTCTAATATGTTTCTTTTGTATGTTTGCATGATGACACTGGTCAGTTAGCAGCAACCCAAAGTGCATTAGAAACCCATATGAATATCATTAATTATTAATCATTGGTAGACCTGATGATAATGCTTGATGAAGTGAGTGGATCACAATTTCTCCCCAACCAACAATTGTCAACCTGCTGGTAGTGCAAGAGGGGAAGTACATGTTCACCAAAGTCATTGGTGAAGTCAGTGCGGGAACCATGGATGTCGATGCAAACAGTGGTGCAATAGTGAAAACTTTGACCTGCTGGTGGATGCCAAGGTCAGGACACTCTGAAAGGAAACACTGGTACCTGCACTACAGTCTACTTTCATGCTAATCCTTCCAATGGTTGGTGACATTTCTATTAGCTACATTTTTATTCGTAGAAACTTCACTTTTCCGGTGTGTGATTCCGACACAATAAATAACATCATAATGGATCTACTGCCATGTTTTCTCCAACAGCGGTCTTGGTGTACCATTCAGTGCTGCCTTTATTAATGAATTTCCATATCTTAATAAGGCTGTTCACACGTTGATATGTTTAATAAGAAAAGGCCATTCAATATATTAATGTTACTATGTGATGAGTAAAGAGGTTTTCTACCATCAGTCTCCAGAATCTCAGTGTGGAGCTTAAACTTTGATTCAGCTCAGAAAAAGCAAGCGGCAGCTAAAAAAGAAGGTTGATAGCAGCTGGAAGAGTGAATCTATGACCCACTCTCTCTCAATACACTCTCAACAGAGCTAACTTATACCCCTGTTCATTTTACTTAGGAATGTCTGAAAATTTGTCAGACACCCTGAGGGCCCTCTGATTCCATTTCAGAGAGCAGTTATTTGAGGGGAAGAGGAGAAGGCAGCGGCACTGACAAATCTAAAATGTGTGTGTGTGCATACAGGGATTTTTTTTTTTTTAACAAGACAGGCAATGCAGCTGAGGGTCGCTCAGGGGAAGGTTCTGACTGTTGTGTGTGTTTTTGCAACCAACAACAGCTCGGAGTACCAGGCCCTCTTGAAGTCTCTGGGTGGTGTCCTGGTAAGGTTTCCACCTGGGGCTCGAGATAGGGCTATTACAGGGCTCTATAGTTCTCCTGGGGGACTTCAACTAACGTGTGTCCAACAACAGAGGAATCTGGAGGGGCATGATTAGGAGGAACAATCTCTCTGATCTAGACCCAAGAGGTGCTTTGTTATTGGACATGCTTGCTCGTCATAATGTGGCCACAACAAACACCATGTTCAAATATAAGACTCTATGTTTTGGACACTGTTTTGGGAACGAGTGGGGCTGAGCTGTTGAGTTGGATGAGATGGTGGAGAAGACGCTGAGTTATTTCATACTGCCGATTTGGAGATAGCATCTGATTTGTTTGGGTTTTATTTTGAAAGGCTTAGAGGTCTTGTAATATTGAGAAATCCTTAATGTGTTGCATAGTTCTTAGACTTTTAACAGTGGTTTTATCTGTAAGTCGGTCTTTGGTCGTGCTACAGTTTATTCTCTATTAATTCCATCACAGTCCCTCTTCAGGTTTCGAAGTGTACAGAAGACTTAAAAATAGCTGCAGTAATACACCAGAAAAAATAAAAAGAGGAGTTTTTATATTGATTCTGGACATGGTGGGTTAAAACAATTAAATCTTTGGGGCTTTATGTTATTCTTTGAAAGCATGGCTTCATTCAAAACTTATACTGAAGATTAGTGTTTGGAATCTCTTGTTTCAAAGCAGATTATACATTTTCCTGTTGATTCACCACCTGATAATTTGACTGATAATGTACCCACATTTTTTAGATGGTGCAATTTATGTACCGTATGTAACAATAAACTGTACACATGTATAAAATAACAACAGACACAGTTATGGTCCTTAAGGTCCATTCAGTTAAAAATGATTTAGATAAAAATGTTAAAGATTGAGGGTATTGCTGAGTGAGATGCCTCTTATGTGTGTCTTACAGAGTAAGCAGTCTATCTATTCTGGTATTGTCATGTTGTGTCAGTCTTTTGGAGGGAAGTTCAAAAGACCTGTAGGCTAATGCAGTGAAGCTGTGCTTTCATGGTTTTTGATGTTAGGCATATTATGTGATTATCAGTTTGATGGGGAAAGATCTATTTATTTGATTCCTTGAATATCACTCAATTAAGAATGTCAAAAATGCAACACATGGCTGAGCCCGAGGCCGCCTGTCTCTGACTCTGCCAGCTTGGCTGCTGTCTCCTTAGGCAGGTCCTTAACATGCAGAGCCATGTTGCAGGAGACACAACCTAGAACAAACCCAAGGAAACCAGTCATCAGCCTAAGCAATAATAACTCTTCCTCTACTGCAATATACTAGTCAAATGGCCACAAAGCCCTGACTGGGATTCAAACCTCAGCCTCCCATTTCACAGTCAATGGCATTACCCACTGACCTATCCAGCTGGTTGTGTTCAGCCCTATGATCAATTACTTTTCAACCATTTTGATCAGTTTTGGAGAATTTTGAGATTTGTGGTGCAACCTCTGAGCCACAGGCCAGAGCCACAGCTGAGGCCAATTCATTAATTAGGGACTCCCCTGATATACCTGCATATCTCTGCTTATCAACTTCTGACCCCTTTTTCCCATAGATTTATACGAAGTCTCCGTGAAACACAACCACACACACTGACACACACGTAAGTACACATACACACACACTCACGTGCACACACACACACACATTCACACACGTAACTTTATGTGATAACAGTTAGGATATTTAAGTTATAAGCCTGAGTTTGATAGGTACATTTCAACTGATTTTCACTTAGTAAAGGCTAAGCAGGAAAAATGACAAAGACAACCTCTTCTTCATATTCGCAACATACAGCCATGACTAGGATTCATACCCCCCACCTCCCAATCCAAAGGCAGTGGCATTACTCACTGACCTATCCAGCTGAATGCATTGAGTCCTCCACTGTCTCCTTCAGAGACAGGAGATGGCGACAGGCTCCACATCCACCAGCTTGGCCACCATCTTTTTAGGCAGGTCCTGTGACACACAGGAGTTTTAAATCAGATTATTAGGAATATCTGGGATGTTTATCACTTTCTTTACTGTCAGAGTCCAACATATACACACACTCACACAAATGTGCACAGACAGGTTGACTACTCCGTTCATGTCAGTTGACAGAGAGAGATGATCATGTGTTTGTCTGATTAGCTCTGTCTAACATGACACTCCTGATGTTAAGATCGTGGGTTCGAGGCCAAATCTTGACCGCTCCTTTTGCTGCCACACAAGAGAAACACATTTCCCCTCTTGCTTGAAGGGAACTTTCTCTGCCATATATCTGAAAGGAAATCTTTTCTGGGTGTCTCACACACTATTAAAGAGATTGGAGAGTGGGGAGGAGGGGGTTGGCGGTGAGTTCGGGTAGAAAGGGTGGCAGGCGACTTGGTGGTCCAGTGGACTGGAAAACGCTGCCCCCTGGCAGAAAGTTAGCGCGTGGCTTTATCGGCACTAGAGCTAATGTGGCCACTGGCTCATTAGAGCTCTGATGTAAGGAACACTGCGTAACGCCAAGTACACCAGCCTAAAGAGTTTCAGAAAGGAAACCACTGAGCACAGTGAAGACAAGCGAAGACTTCCCTCTCCCTCATCTCAAAGAGTCAAATCCCTCAATTTGGGTTAGACGTTGTCACTGATGAGAAAATGGGCTTCTAAAGCAGTGGGTGCACAGACAGAGATGCTTTCATAGTGGAAAAAAACCCACTGTGTATCATTCAATGACATGCAGAGCATTCGCAGCCTGCCACAACAGGAGCTGCTGACAGGTTGGACATCAATGAAAGGAGGCAGAGAGATAGATAGAAAGAGAGAAATACACAGAGAGAAGAAAGGAGGAAAGAATTGAGAGAAAGAAAGGGGCTGACAGGCTCAGCTCCCCTCCTCCCCTCAGCAATCAAGGAGGTGAGGACACAGAGGGGAGGAGGAGGAGGAGGAGAGCGCGTAGGACCTATGTTTCAAGCTCAGCTGCACGTCAACCCAATCATTGTATCACACAAGTATTTAAATTGACACGATGTATGCTGTGTATAGTAGTAGATCTTCACAAATGTAGTCCAGCTGATTCAGTACTGCCAGCATGAGATGTTACACCTCGGGCATTTTGACATATTGCACACTTGGAATCTATAATGTTTTCTGTAGGAGTAGAAAAATGGCTGACGACGGAAATGAAGCCCTTCAAATAATGAGAAGTCAGACAGATAGCTATTATTATGTTAAGCAGGATTTACGAGCACACTGTAAATGCCTTTGAAACTTCAAAACATTTCACATAACCTGCTCGGATGCAAGTACAGAAAAGAACTGGAGCAGTGTGAGATGTGAAATATAATTATTTGGACCTGTGTCTTTAGCCAATTTGCATGAGTGGCTCTGGCCCACAAATAACCCTGACTGTGACCCCCTCCACATGTTCGATTTCAATGTGTGCATGTATGCGTATAGGAGGCAAAGAATAGCAAATAAATACAGTCACTCTGAGGACAAAATGTGGTGGCAGGGAGGCAGAGAAGGAGGTGGAGGGGGAAATAGCCCCGCTCATCTCCTCTCATTTTCTGTCCGCTACTACCCAGCAGAGTTTCTATGGCAACCCCTCAAAAAGCGGTGTGCGGTGAATTGTGGATTTGAGATGCGCTGTCTGATTGCGCTGTGTGGAGGAGATGGCTGGCTCTTTCGTCAGCCTTCCTCTGTAAGAGGAAATTGGAGGAGAGCTCCAATGAAACAGCACTCCATATGCTTTCTTTGATGTGCGTGCCAGTCTTTGGTTCAACAGCATGTGTGTATCTGTGCATGTGCATGTGTGTGTGTGCACACTCATGAAAGCTTTACATTAGAAACTAGTGCCCCCTGCAGAACTGCTCATTACTCTTGGCATCCACCAGACTGCACTCGGCTCTCCAAGTGAATCTGTCTGGCTGACCACGGAGACTCATCAGTATGCTTTGGGTTTCAGCTGATGGAGTCAGTGCCACTGATGACGACTCATTTCTGTTCCGAATTCCAGCAGCAATGTAGGCTACAACACAGCGCTGTGTGTTTTGATTATGAAATTTTGACGAATGACTGAGAGAACAGGCAAGGACAACGGGTACAGAATCATTTTTGCCTCCATCCCTAACTCCTCCCCACCCTGCCGCCTCTCTATTTCCATGGAGGTACAACCTGTGCAAGTGACTGATGTGCACTGATGTGAGGTCTTTGTCGTGGGATCTCTTTCTGTGTCTGTGTAAGCGTAGGACATGTATGTTGTTCAATGTGAGCTCCCTCTCTCTCTCTGGCTGTATGATGCTTGTAAGCTGTGCCAGTCCCCATTAGCATCCCATTATAAAGCAGCATGATCACTCGTCACTTAGAATGCCTGCCACAGCATGCTCTGTGTGCGTGCATGCATGTGTGTGTGTGTGTGCTTTTTGAGAGTGCACGTGTGTGTGAATCACACAGTCAAGTGATGGAGATGGCCTTGTTTTGAAAGAACGTGGAAATCCTTTTTTTTTTTTTTTTCAAATGCTGCACAGTCTTGTGCGTTGTACAATTCAATTTGAATGTGTCTGCAAGTGTTTGGTTTGTTTGACCCAGATTTCTCACCTACCCCACTGTTGATAAATTGGATATCCGGAGGCAGCCTTGTGCAACAATTTAATTTAGTAGATATGTAGTGAACAGCACCCTCTGCTGACTAAACGCATGTCTCACGAGAAGGTTAGGATTTACAGGCTTCATCAATCATGCAGAGTGGGAACTGCCCGAGTTGTGCTGCTCACAGGAGAAATCTAACGTGTATTATTTCAGTATAATTGTGCGTGTAATCTGAATAAATTCTTTCTAACAGCATTACTCACTGCTTTTTAAATGGCTGTGTCTAGGTCTCTGTCTTCACACAATCCATTTATATTATAGATCGAGTAAAATTCATTCATTCATCATGATCTTTTTCAACCAGCGCCACGGCCATTTATCTGGATCATCCACCAACCATAATGTTTCCATGAGGACTCTCTTCAGCAGAAAGCACTTCCAGTGGAAATTGTTCACAGCAATGTGTGAGGTGTCCTTAGTGGACTATATTTTCTGTTCATCAGTGCGACAACACCAAAACAAAGAAATATAATCCCATTCACTTCTTTTCTTTGTCTCTTTCGCAACAAATGGAAATGCCTCTGGTTTTTTCAGCTGCAGAGAAACTGATTTACCTTACTATTTTCACAGCAGGCACACTTACAGGTTTAGCAGTAGAAGCCCAGGTGGTATGAACAACATTAACAATGGCTCCATTCCAGTTTGCTGTTCCAGGCCCAGGGCCCTGGCGTGTTGCACTGGCATGCCTCCCTAGAAGCCTTAAATGGAATGGAGCCATCATTAATGTTCTCACTTACACCTGTGCTTTTCCTACGATGATAAGCCAAAATGTCTGCTATACTGCACATACACACACCTGTCAGTATATTGTTTTTTTCCAAACGCTCCTTTTCTTTTTCTCTCTCCTCCCTTTCTCTCTCTGCTGGCTGTAGTCTGTGTCGCTCTCATCCTGGCCTCCACCCTCTTACCTCCTCTGCCACCCCCGCCCTGCAGACACACACTCTCACACGCACAGCCTCCTGAGCCCTCTGCGTCTCTGGTCCAGGTCTAGAGGAATGTTGAGTGTCTCTATAGCCCCCTCCCTGGAGATTAGGCTTCACCACACCATGCATGCTTCCTCCACCTCCCCCTCTTCACTTCATTCCATTCCAAAGTATGCCCCCTAAGAGCTGCTGCATTTTTATCTGAGCCTGGTGATTGTGACAGATTGGCCAAATGACACACATACACAAACACACATTTGTGGACACACGCCGAGGCACAAACAGAGGGGAAGCTGGTTTACCCTGGGGAGGGGCCAGACAGCGCCAGACTCTAGCTATAAAACCCTCTTTGGATGAGGCCAGCGTCCTGCCCTGATCTGGACAGTACCTACTTCCTCTGTGCCAGGACGCCGTCAGGACAGGCAGCAGACGAGCCTCCAACATGAACGACATCTACAAGGCAGCGGTACGTCCTCTCTTGCAACTCACTGAGCTGAAAGTGTGAAGCTGCTCATGAAAAATCAGTGTGTGTGAACTAAATCTGGTGTGAGAGTGAAGTTGCTTTGGATCACAAACCATAATCTCTAACATTTATAATTACTGACAAAAAATCAATGATTTAAATAAGTAAGACTGTCAGTCCCATTTAAAAGGGCATTATACGGAATATTTTAGCACTTGTGTATTTATTTGTTGTATAAAAAAGGCTTCCTCATTAGTTTGTCCATCTGACATCTGACATTACTTGAATGGTTGACAAATCCCTGTTGATGGGCCTTGCACAGCGCGCAGCTTCCATCACCTGCTGATGCCAAAAGGGCCTTGACACCATATTCGTCTCCTAGATGTTCTCCTACTTCAGCCCTATCAGAGCTGATAGGAGCCACTCAGGAGGTCACCGACAGGACAGGTCCCTGATCCGCTCGCCTCCTTCAGTCATGACTTCAAATGGAGCAGTCTCTACTTCAAATGGCTAATTTTGGCCAGCTGATGAGACACTTCTGCGTCCGTGGTCCTCTGGTGCCAGAGAAGGGCTTCAGGTTTAGATAAACCCCCCACGGCTGAATTCCAGCATTATCTATGAGTCAGAGAGCTGTGTGGCTGTCTGTCCACCTCGAGCCTGTATGGTCAGCTGGTTGCTCCGGCCACTCCAACATCCCCAGTGAGCAGTGCAGCTGAGACAGTAAAAACACACAGGAATGTACATTACATGTGTTTGCTTAGATAGATGTTTTACATATATCATCACCAGTGGAGTATGTGTCTATGAGTGTGTCTACATGTGTGTGTGTTTAATTTATAGTAGACGACAGACAATAACTCTTACATAAGCACCTGTCTCCCTCTCTCATTCGTGGTAGCTTTTCCAGGATTACTGTTCCATTGTTGGGCCAGATCCACAGCTATGCTAATTTAAAGCACTGTGTATTGTGTCCTTTATCTGTGGTTCCTGATCCTCCTGTCTGTTTATTTTTAACTCCTCCTCTAACTGGCTCTCAGACATGATATATAGGTTCTGTGTCAGGGATGGCCCAGTCTGTGGTCACCAAATAAATTACCTTCGCTGGCTGAGAAGTTATCAAAACAGAGATAAAGTTGTCCCGAGGCTGGTTTCACACTTTATAATTCAAGATATCTTAGCCCAAGGCCAAAGCAAAATCATGCAGCTTCAGTAAATTTGGCTAAATCTATAACAGATTGACAAAAAACAAACACATTTTACCAGAAAGTAGCTGACAAAGTGCAGAAAATGTATATTTCCCTGTTTTGTCATTAATTAAAAAGTATTCACTTTTAACTTTTTGTCTTTTACAGGTTGAGCAGCTGACAGATGAACAGAAAAATGGTGCGTACATATTAACTATCTCTCATCACCTTGTTCCTTTAGGACCTGTCATCAACTTTAAAAATGTGCTTGTTCATATATTAATTGCATTTCATCTGTACATCATGCATGCTGTTGCTCACCCTGTGCAGGCCTGTAACGCGTTGTAACACAGGGTTGTTTTCCGATGTGCTGCTGTGGTGTTGCAGAGTTCAAGGCCGCCTTTGACATCTTCGTACAGGATGCAGAGGATGGCTGCATCAGCACCAAGGAGCTGGGGAAGGTGATGAGGATGCTTGGCCAGAACCCCACGCCAGAGGAGCTGCAGGAGATGATTGACGAGGTGGATGAAGACGGTAAATCAAACACTATACAACACTACAGTACATGAGGTGAAATGAACGGCTGATTATTGTTGTTGACCTCTTCATCCCCTGGCACGTCCATCGTTGCACAATCGTGCTGTGCAGACAAGTGTAGTTCAAACGCTCTAAATGTAATATCAAATGATGGTCGTGGATCTTAAATATGACGAGATGTGTCTCGCTGAATTAAAGCGAAATGCATATCAGACGAAGCCCAAGTCAACTTGAATTTTCTCTGTGATGTAATGATGAAACAGAACATGAATTTGTTCCATAAAGCTTCAGTGGATATGCCATGTTTGTTTCTAAAGAACCTAAGCTACAAAAGACAAATAAATTATCAGTATTTAACTGAAACGATGATCAGAAATTATTTATTCTTCTTAGATGCTGTCTTGTGGCTTGCGGCTGTATTAAAATCACTTTCAATCAGTGAGTGAGTCATTGCAGCCTCCAGTACTGTGCTTTGAATGTGGTTCATATTGATGCACTGTGCACACAGACTGGGCCTTTAAGGAGAGAACTGGTTGTTAAATGAATTGAAATTGCATCCAGTATGGAGTGAAACGATGTGATGAGGCACCTTGTGTGTATTGTTGTATATGTATGCGTATGTGTGTGTGTATATGTGTGCAGGAAGCGGCACGGTGGATTTTGACGAGTTCCTGGTCATGATGGTGAGGTGCATGAAGGACGACAGCAAGGGGAAGTCAGAGGAAGAGCTGGCTGAGCTGTTTCGCATGTTTGACAAGTGAGTTTCATCTTTAAACATTGTCGCTAGTTTGTCTAATTGAATGCTAAGCATCAAAGCCTTGAGGGTAGCTTATCGTCCAACTCTGATGTAAAAAAAAACAAACAAAATAAATGATGGACTTGACAAAAGGTATGAACTAGCAAAAATTACCACATTCAAATTGCTGCTCTTAGCGTGGCTGCGACAAAGTATGTTCCCCATGTGCAATTATGTGTACTGACAAAATGCCAAGTAGCTCTGCATAGTACAGCATGTAGTCTGCTCCATAATCCTTTATGACAGCACAGAATATTTCAAACACCCACACCATGTAAGCCAGACACCTCGTCTGAGCATCAAAGCACACACCAGCAGTACCTTTTTTTTTTCCCCCTCACACTGATGGTTCTCAAACATTCAGAACTTCAGGATATGATCAGTCACTTGTCACACACCACAAATGCACCACCTCCCCCACTGCCATCTGTAAAGCTTAATTTAGGTGTCCTGTGTACAAATAATGCATCCCCACTCCTTTGATTGTGCAGGAATGCAGATGGTTACATTGACCTGGATGAGCTGAAAATGATGCTGGAGTCTACAGGAGAGGCAATCACTGAGGATGACATCGAGGAGCTGATGAAAGATGGGGACAAGAACAACGACGGCAAAATTGACTATGACGGTGAGGAGCTCCAGCTGATAAAAGAGACTCGGTGAAATGGTTATGTAGAGCAAACGCTCTAACATTTCATTTTTCTATAATCTATCATTCATCCCTCAAAAATAGTTGCTATTTGTCTCCCTGAATTTCACAGAGTTCTTGGAGTTCATGAAAGGAGTGGAGTAATCCTGCACAAGAGAAGAACCGGAGTGTTATTTTTGTATTTCTCTGTGACTCCACGGTCATCTGTGGAGAACTGGAAGCTGACTTTGGATGCCACCGAGAGATCCTTGGAACGACTTTGCAAGATTTAGTCAAATACTGCATCGGAATGTTTCTGTATTTTTCTACCATCTCTTGCATTGTTGTAAATACAGACTGTAACTACTTTTTGGTGCCCATGTATACTGAATTTGTGTAAATGTATTCAAATTACTTTTCTTTTCTCATTTTCTAGAGGGGACACAAGGCATAACAGTTTGGCTGATCAACTCGAATGTTTGTTTCCGGCTCAATCTTATCTCTGAAGTGCCACAGCTTACAGTTTACAAATCTTCTTACCGAGAGGCTGATATTGTTTTCGCCGTGCAGAAAATGTATGTGTGCACACAAGCAGAATGTATCCATGAGTCAACACTGTTTTACACCATGGACCTTAGTAGAATAATCATACCTTTAAAACAGTGTCGGCCTCTTGGATGCAGTCTGGAGACCGTGCATGAAATAAAGTGCACATACACTTTCAGATACCCTCAGGACTTTTTACTCCTCTCTCATGTCCCTGAAATGTCTACAGCGTCTGCATATTTCAACATGAAAAAGTCTCTTTGGAATTTGTGCACATGTAATAAACAAGATGCATTTGTCAAAGCAGTCATTTTTTGGGCAATTTTTCATTTTGTCTCAAAAAAAAAAGTACTGTTGATGTTTTCACTCAAAAGTGTTTGGCTCAATGAATCCAGCACACATGCTGTTCCACCCTTGGGTCAGTGCTTCTATTTTACCAGGTTTTCTATTATTATTTGTGGAAACAGCACACAAAACAAAATCCCATCAGTGTATTGTGTCTCTGGTGTGTTGTGACTCAGAGCTTCAATCAGCAGTTGTTTCACTGTGAACCAAACACTTATTTTACTATCTCATTCCACAGTTTACAGGCTGATCACATGTTTTGTCTCCTGTAAATAAACAAGCTGAGGAGGCCTGAATAATGACTGCTGTCATATCAAAACATGATACTTTTGTGTGAAACTGACCTAAATTGTGATTTATGCGTGTAATTTGTTTTCTATAGCGGCTTTTGTCTGTGGCATGTCAAATATTCACATAGTTGTCGTGTACGTATCTAGTTACACAGTCTATTGGGACGGGAGCTATTTATGTCTAATCATGTTAGTGCCCATGTTAGGGGATCTGGATTGACCGACACCAGTTGACAATCAGATGCCTTTGTCCATATAAAGAATAGTGTTCAACTACAGAGAGATAACACTTCTATTGTTAAACACGTTTAATTCTCACACACGTGTCAGTGTGATGGATGATCAGAGTATCAGGCTTCTCATTTTTCCCCGCCAGTGATTTTAGATCCTTGTGCTGCATTCAGAGGGAATTCCTGACCAAAACGCAGTCACAACATCTGGATTTGTTTCTGTTAGCTGCGTGAAATATCTCTACCAGGTGAAGGAGCTGCAGTTACAGCAGCGGAGGAGTTATGCAGTTAGCACTGTGGCCACTTGATGTCAGTAGGAAAACACAATCTTATCTCTTCGTCTGGGTCAGTTACAGGAACCAGCAGATGCAGAGATTTCACAGCAGCTTCACTCTTTACAAAGACCCAGGTAATACCCAACTTTACTTTCCTTTGTATTTAAAAACAGATTTATTTATTTAAGATTTGTTCAGGACGTGAAGAGGTCGATGATCTACAGTATGTTTTTATTCCAAGTGGCTAAAATGGTCTTTGACAATGACCATAAATACAGCGTTAGTTGATTTTAGTATTTGAAAAAAAAAAAAAAAAAGTATGAATACACATCTATAGAGATCATCCACCAACTTTAAATAATAACTCTGAGCTCTTCTGCAGTTTCATTAAA
This sequence comes from Selene dorsalis, assembly GCA_900303245.1. Classification (NCBI taxonomy): domain Eukaryota; kingdom Metazoa; phylum Chordata; class Actinopteri; order Carangiformes; family Carangidae; genus Selene; species Selene dorsalis. The sequence continues at coordinate 23,026 of OMNW01031398.1, forward strand.
GGAAATGGAAACAACTATAATTTGTGAGTGGGCGACGTCAGTGGCCTGACTGATGACAACGTCCAAAGGCCTCCCCACCTCCCTCCATTTCTCTCCATCGCCCTGAGGGTCCTGTTAGCTCTATTCAGTCCCTGGGGTCTGTGTTACTTATGGGACTCTAAAGCCCAATCAGCAGTGAAGCGCAGCTGCTCTGCCAGACCTATATTAACTGTCTAACAAATATAACACACTACATCAGCTGTACTTTCTACACTTAGACTATCTCTCCTCCAAAAATAGTGCACTAAGACCAAGGGATAATATGAGACGAAAAGACCTCATGTTAAAATTTGATGTGTTGGTTTTTTATCTCACAGATTAGACTGCTCTGCTGCCCGGGTTCTTACAAAAACAAACAAACTCCAAGCTGCCATCTGCAGCGTGGAACAGGATGAGTAGTGCTCTCCCCGCCATCAATGGGAGGCTGGGCAGCAGCAGAGCAGTGTGTGAATGAATATGGGGTGTGGCATACTAGCAGCAAGTTGGGTGGAGAAGTGACGCAGTTACGTAAGACAGGCCTGATGACTCATGCCTGCTGTTACTAACACACTGCAGTTATGAACCACCTTTGGTAATGTGGACTTCAGGGACAACATAAGCCACTGCAAGACCTGTTTCCCTGTTGTGTGTGACATTCATATCCCTGTAACACTGACCCTTGAAATGCCTGAGATAAGAGGGGATTTGCATAGGTAATAGTAAGCTATCGATATTATGTAACTGACTTCATTCAGTTTTATTCTACCAGTGTGTGTATGTGTGTGTCTATGCAGGGTTATTCTATTGGCTAAGTATAAGTCAGGCAGAAACAGAGCTGTATATAGTGCGCACGCACATGCAGTACACACAGAGGGAGAGAGACTATACATTCCTACCCTACTGACAGTGAACTGTCACACTGCAACAGCCAAGTGTGGACTTTTTGCTGTCACTTCGAAAAAAATAAAAAAGAGAACAAGGAAGAAAAGAAAAAGGGGTTTTAAGACACTGGAGATACTGAGCGTTCACTTCATGTATTCATACAGGCTTCAAAATGTGGTGGTCCTCTAATAGCACGAACCGTTTGACCAGGCACACTTGTGGTTTTATTTCTTGAAGCATTTGATTTGGATCCACAATGACTGAACATCTGACATCCTGACATCTCATTAGACTTCTGACTCCTTGAGCTAGTTGGTCAGGACCATTCGAGCGACTTCTCTTAGACCTTTAATGTCCATCTTTTTGAAATTCAGACATCAGATTTCAACGAAGTACCCAAGAATTCAACCTGGGACCTCAAAATTTCAAATCACTTGTCTAACCCCCTGCACCATTTGATTGGATACTTGAACGTGCTGTGTTAATAAGAGGCTTTGGTTGTTGGACTTCAGAAATTTGCTGAGCCTCTTCAGCCCAATCCAAATGATCACAGGAACAAGATCTGTTATTTAGTTATGCACTGTTTGCACTCTTTCCTTTAGGTACTCGATGAGCAACAATAGACTGAGGGGGTTATGCGAATGAACACTGTGAGTGGCTCACATTTAGCTGCAACATATCACCAGTCCACAGTTGGTGAGTGTGTAACTACTGGGAGGTCCCCTGTTGGATAGGTACACAAGCACACACCCACACACACACTGCTCCTCTGCTTTATTGATTAATAAATCATCTGTTTCAAACCATTAGATCTACAAGACTCATGATCCACCATGAAACTGTCCTAAAACTGTGTTACTAAGCTGAGCCAACAGTGTGGTGTTTTCATAACCCCTTCAGTATGATTTATAGATGTATAAAATCCCCGGACGAGCAAGGAATACCCCGTTTAGAGTTTAGAAGGCGTTAACTACTCATGCCATCTTTCTGCCACCCACACATTCAGACTTCATTTGAAGCCAGCGGGCTTTTGGGTTTAGAGGATTCCTGTTTTTCTCGCTTCGCTATATCACATGATCTTGAAAGTCAGCCAGTGCCAAATATCACAGACCAGTCTCTAGAAATTTCTCATTCAGCATTCACTACAACATCAAATATATATGAGTACATCCTCTCAAAATGTATAACTACATAGTCAGCTTTTATCAAATTTGGTGTGATTTCTGATGTTTGATGTTTTGTGCTATAAAGAGTCTGCGTCTGAAGGTTAAAAAGAGGAGGATTTTTGATGCTTCTGTTTCTTCAAAAACAAAAGGGAGCAATGTTTTTTTGTTTTTATGAATGATGATATTCTGAATAAAATCAAAAACTTTGATGATTTTGGAGAGGTTGGCAGGTTGTTTTTGTTGCCATAAATACACAACGAGGAAGTGGAACGCCTTAGACAAAGAGAGAGTGGAAGGACTGCAAATCAAATTTGAACAGACAGAATATTGTATCATGATGCTCCATCCCACTTGTGGTGCTGAGAACACTGAAGTACTGTTTCTGCACTGCTCGGCCATAATGGCCCATAGAACAGCAAGACTACAAGACACAGAATTCATAAATTCCACAATAACTATTCATTGATTCAAATGAATAACAGCGATTGTTTTGTTTTAATGTACCACTGGAGGGTTTATCTATTTTTACCACTTTCAAAAAAGGAAACTTGTGCATAAGATGGCAGAAGAATTAGGCTATTGAGGCCATTTACTTAGCAAAAGGAAGAATAGTAGGATGTTCATGCTATAAATGCTTAATTACAAAAGTAATTTCTGCATTAAAAGTATTAGTTTTGTGCTTCTTCCCATAATAATAAATATTAATATAGGAATTGTTTGGGAATTGGAATTTGTATTGAAGGACACATAGGTAGTCACGTTGGATCTGTTATTTGCTGATAACTGTGTGGTTATTTCAACAACATTGTATTGTATTTGAAGGTGATCACATGTATTATATGTGTATGATTAAAAAGGTGAGTCAGAAATTCATGTTTGCCTCAAAGATCTACTGAAGCAGCTCAAGATACTCAAAAGTGAGAAGTAAAACCACAGTCAAACTGTGGTGCTCTGTGGGCTCATCAATGGAAATCACCATTTTCACAGGCCAAGGTCATTTGATGTTTATTAATATACTTAATATACTGCTGTTACAGCTGTTTTGTTGAACGTGAATGTAAAATCATGAATGTAAGTTAAGTTGCACTACGCTACATAAGTCTGCATGTATGTTTAACTAGTGAAATAACTCTTTGCTTTTAGACATTTTTCTGGCCTGTCGATTGTTTATTGAGTTGTTCAAGTCTCAGAAACTTGGAGATCCCTGTTCCTTGTGTTGTGACATCATCATTTTGCTCGCTGATGTTGTATGAGCACATCCTGAGGCTCAGATGTGCACTTTGGCAAAGTCACCAGTGCTGTACTGTCAGCAACATATGGCCGTGTGTGAATGGCATACTAGACAGCAAGACAGTTCCCGGCATGAACTCCTCTGTAGTTCCCAAGCACCAACACATGACAGACAGATGACCTTTACTTTGTGTTGGGTCTAGGAATGTTCCCTTTCATTCACTTTGCCACAGATTAAACTGCAAACAAATATCACTTTGTTCCCCGGCTTGGTGAGCGCGTACTGTACATCACTGGATGGTGAAATTGGCCACAAAATAAGAGACTTCTGGTATTAACAGATGGCAGCCTCGCTCCGCCACTAGAATTCCATGTGGCTCTGCTTTACACATGACCCACTATTCCCTTTGCCAAAACTCACACTTTTCGTCCTCCTCAGAGAACATACATGTCTGTTCGAAAGGATTTATGTTTCACACAAGTGAGTAAGGAGGTTTTGCAAGAACTGTTTTGAAAAGATTGTGTATCAGTAAGTAAGTTCCTGAAGAGATAAGATACTTCCTGTTCGATAGCCAGAAAGTCTAGCATGACTTGATGGATGTCGCAACAACCGACATCTGAATCATCAGAGCTGACAAATAAGATATTAAACCATTCGGTTTGAAGTAATTTTTTATAATTACTTGTGGTTAACAAATCACCTTGTTCAGATTTGAAATATTCTTCCTCTATGAACCTATAAGAGAAGGTCTGACTTCAGATCTGAGCTTATTCCATGATACATACAGGGAAGCAGAAACTAGTATTAGTGTGTCTCAACAGTTCTGAGAATTGCATGTATTTCTTCAGGCCTTCCCCATATAAATAAAATAAATACTAATAAGTGGTAAAGGAAAGTTTTTATTTTTTCATGTTTGTCACCATCATCATCATCATCGTTGTGGGCAAAAAGTGTAAAATTTATTCCTATCATGCTGCTGAAAATGCAAAGAGAAGTGGCCGTTTCTCAAAAACAGAGAGAGCGTGGCTCAGAGGATGGCACAGCATCCATGATGTCATCCCTTCCTCAGTGACATGATGTCAGCGACAGCATTCGGCCAAATACCGAGATTTGGATTATTCTCCTTGGCCCTCAACATCTGCTGTGCACAAACACGAGTGAGACCACTGGGAGTAAAAAATGTTTTTTTTTTTTTTTTTTTAAATCTCGCAGTAAAGATGGTAGTTCTTCAGATGAGATCGACTTTTACAGCAGGATGGCCAAACAGTCATCTGTAATAGGATAACAGTGACCCTTACAACTATTACTATTATGGAAATGAAAAAACACTGAATAATTCCACAGAGACAACGAGGTGAATTGGTCCTCATCTAATAATAACCGAGTCCCTTTATTCAGCATGGAAGAGCTGAATAAATGAACTATTCCTGTGACTGTGCATCAGAAGCAGAAGCAGCTGTGAAATTATTGTCAGTCATTCAGTATGCTAAGTATGTTCTTATAACCACAGCAGGTGTGAACCAGCTCTGACTGGCTTTGGCTCAGACAGACACACACACACAATAAGCATGCTTGCAAACACACATAACCCCCACCCTGAGCTAAAATCCTGTCAGTCTCATGCACATCTGCTTCCCCAGCAACTACTGCTGAGTAAGCACCGCATTAGCCTCTTCTTTCCTTCATGAGTGATCACAACAGGACAGAAATACTCCATTTATCTATCACACAACACTGTAGCTGCAAATCTCTCTCTCTCTCACACACACACACACACACACCCACACCCACACACACACACTCACTCTCTCTCTCTCTCTCACACACACATACCCACCCACCCACACACACTATTTCTATATATGGATGTTATCATTTTTTCCTTATCAAAGGTTTCATTTAAAAAGTTCACAACCAGCTCTGTAATTTCTATTTACACGAGCAGGAAAGCATTTCCTTTTTTTAATCTATTAAACAACATAGTAAGAAGAGAAAACAGCAGCTGTCAGGACACTTTGCCTTTGAAAATGGCAGCAACACACCAAATGATTTATAATTACAGAATCCAAGAAGTCTATGCTTAACTTAGACCTTCAGCAAGGAATAGATGGTGCCAAAAAGCACTGAGCAGCAGCTGCAAGGGAATCCCGCTCATGAGCAGTCACATTGTATATCTGACTAAATTAGTGTTTGAAGACTGCCATGCTACAGCCATAAAAACTGGTATTCGGCAGAGTGTAAATATACAAATCACTGTTTATTACTCTGGTACAGTATTGCTGATATCCTGTAAATGTACAGTGCCAGTTACTGGTAAGATCTCTCTGATTAATGGCTTTCACTTCCATCATCCCTCAGGCACTATTCTTTCTTCTTTTGTGCAGCGTAACCACCCATCGCCTCTCTGCCTTATCGTGGGTGTCTTTTCAGACCTAATCACAGGTTTACCCTGCAGGTATGTGGCCAGCCAGGTTCAGTCATGCTGGAAAACCCATCACTCAACAGCTTTTATTGTCACAACTGCAAGGTGTTGCTAGGCAAGTCTCTTCATGTGCTGCTGTGAAAGTTGGAGATTTTAGTTTTTATCCCACTACAGTATTGTCAGTCAACTCGGCGCAGGAGCTAAGAACTGAAACTGTTTTAGTGCAGGACTGAAGTCATTAAATCCCACAGAGTGACAGTTATTGGACCGTGAACTGCAACACAGATCAACTCCAAAACACCCGCCTCTCCCCTCATCACCACCACCTATTTTCTTCCTGCCTTACAAAGCTTGGCTTCCGTTCACGAGATAATTTCTTCAGGGAAGGGAATTCACTGCATCATCTTTCTGTCATTTGGCAAAGAACATATGAATAAATCTCCCAGACAAACTAGAAACAATACCAAACCAATCAAGCGTTCAGGGAGATGGAATGAAACATAGTTCTGAGAAAGCTCGGAGAAGAACAACACATATTTCTTACAGCCACTTAACAAATCTGGAAACAGTCATTCTGTGGCCTGAGCATTGGGTGAAAAGGCGAAAACAAGCAAAACTGATTCTGGGTGCGTTAACACACAGAGCTGCCTATTCAAACTCACCTTGTGAGCTCCTAAAACTAGTTTTGAAAGGCATTACGCAACATCATCTACATAGCCTTTTGAGTTTCACTGTTTGATTTCTGAAACCTTACAAGTTTGCTTTGAATGAATATTAAATACTTACTTTTTTAAGTGTGTCATGGGAACTGTAAAAGAAGTATGTGAATTTCGCTCTAAATGCGAGGATGTGTAGATATCAGGGAACTTTCATTTCCTCTTTTTAAAATAATATTTTTAACTACATTTATAGTGTTGCCAGATATTGCACTTTTGCTAATAAACGTTCAAACCACAATAAGCAACAAAAGAGATGTTTGACTAAAACTTTTCCGATGCTTACTGCACAGTACTGTTGTTAAACATAATCATTCTCCAAGCTGCAAAGGAGAGATGTCGGAAATGTTGTATCTGTGGCAGAGTACATGCTGTGTCATCTTCCTCTTCCTTTAAGCTCTGTTTGAGTGACTGCTTGTGGGTGTGGTTGCTCTGTGGTATTGACAGATCTGGCCCTGTCACTTGTCATTGTGTCAAAAAGCCCGTGGGAGACAGGAAGCCACGCATCACAGTGGACAGAAAACAGACATTTGACCACACCTACAGCCTTGGGACTGGACAGCATAGAGCGACTAACCACGACTCAGAGCTGCATTTGGTCATGACTCAACCACACAACCACTTCTGTTTTTGAAAGCCTGCCAGTACTTCAAAAAAAAAAAAAAAAAAAAAAAAAATGAACGGCATAAACAACGACAAATGATATTCAGGTAAAAATATACAATATATTTGTTGTATAAACTTGTACAGAATGTCTTGGACATTTTGTTTTACATACACTATACATAAGGGTCAAAATAGGATCACTTTCGCATTCTTCATGATTTTGAGAAAATGTCCCTGTAACAACCACATTTTATGTACATTTTCTTTACAAACATACCAAACATAACAGCCCTTGGATGCACTTTAAGAGGCCATGACGAGCTACAGATGCCTTGTATAAAAATCCCTGAAAATGTCTCTCTGTGAGGTAAGAACACATTACTCAAACTCATTTCCTTTCATTCCTTCTCATTCATCAAATTCAAAAAAATTTGTTCTGTGACGAGACTGGCAAGAGAGAACAGCTAATTACACATCAGGTTTCCCTTAACATTACTGTTCCACAGGAGTAGCTGCAGGCTGAAGACTGACAGAGTAAAAAATAAGGTGGACATCCATTCCTTTATACACTGATTACTTACATGTTTGTTCCTTTCAACTGTGGCAAAAAAAAACAACCAAACCCACTCCTACTCACTTTATCTTCTTCAGTTTCATGTTAAGGTATGGTCAAGGCCTCAACACTACCAGGCAATATGACCTAAAGGTTACAAAACAAGGTTCTTGGTAGAACTTAATCACATGCAAATAATGCAGTTACAAGCAATGGAATGTACAGGAGAGTTTCTGAAGAGTAATATGTTTTAACTCTGATATTTTGCAGCAAGTGGTCACTTATCTAACATCCTGGTGTTTAGATGTTAGTTAAGGTGCTGACTAAAAGCACAAGAAATAAACGCTTTCAATGGTCCAGTATGCTGCAAGAGAACTGCATATGGTCATCAGAAGAAAAACTGGACGGTAATTCAAGGCCGGATCACTGCGGTAGCTTATTTTCTTCTGTTAGAGTACCATCAAAACGTCACAGATTGGTCCACGGAAAACATTCTGATTGGCAAAAGATTCCTTTTAGACCATCAAGGCAATAATAATGACTAATACAAAGAAATACATTGACATCCACTTTACAGCTGGTGAATAACAAGTAACAGTCGGAACAACAATCCTAGATTTAATAGAAAAGTTATGAAATATCCTGCTATTCTGGCTGTACATGACCACTAATTAATGCCATGTATGATGGATAGCAAAATTCATCCTTGTGTTAGATATTAAGGCATTGAGACTTGAGCTAATGGAGTATGTTCTCTGCATATGGATGGTGTTCCTTTAACAAATCAATGTGTTATTCCTTTTGGTGCAGAAATAGTGTAACTGACTTACTACCTGTGTCAGCTAGTCAGGCATCTGACAGACTCAGAAAACCTCAAAGACACCACAGGGAAGAACAAGAAAAAAGCATCTGTCCAATTGATCTTCATGTCGACTCCAGCGTGTCCAGCTGGAAGACGTTGTGATTGGTTGGTGTGGTGAAGAAGAGCTGCTCCTCACTGGTAGCACGGTTATCACAGGGACTGTGCAGCCCCAGCGTCCTCTCAAAGTCCAGGAGCTGACCCATGAAGTTAAAGTTCGGGGAAATGTTGGACTTCTTCCTCTTGACAAAGTCATAAGCGTCGTTCAGAGAAAGGTTGAGTCTCTGCATTAGGTAGGCCACAGTGACCGTGACTGATCGACTAATGCCAGCCAAGCAGTGAACCAGGATGCCACATTGCTTTGTTCGAGCTTCATCTGTGACAGGAGAAGAAAACTACGGTCAGCGAAAAGTTATCCAAGGACAGCCGCACATTAAACACCTGATCTGTTTTTGGATTGTTACAAACAATATTTTCATTGATAAATATTTCCCTGTACTACAATGACTAAGGGCACTCTGGCTCAACAATAGTAGCAAAAGTATTGCTATTGACTGAAAAGCTTAGTTCTTGATAACACAGTTTCTATAAAAAAAGATTTATATAATATCCTTTTAATTTCAGACCTTACTACACAGCTGTCAACGACAGTACGCCTTGTTTGTCATTCTGTAGTTGAACACAACCTCAGAGTGGAAACAGCACTTCCTTCCTCATTCTACCTCTAAACCACTTTGAAAACTTGTTTGTGACACATGACTCTGTTATCATTAAACAAACAACTCAAACGCTGCGGTTTCAGGTGCAGTTGTGGTGAGAAACAGCAAATCAAAAGTAAAAATAAGACATAATGTTTCAGTGCTGCCAGAAAAATGCTCAGTAACAAGTTTAAATTGTTGTCACAATTAAGTGATAGTGCTATACAACAGCTGATAGCAGCCTACGCAAGTGGTAAGGGAGGGATGTTTATCATGACTGATTATTACACTATTTAAAAAACATAACTAGCAAAGAATTAATATTTTAGTTGAAGTCTCATCAAAGGGAACCACACCCACGAGGGCTTACTATGCAAGACACTCCTTGTGATAAAGCAAACTACACATACACACATGTTAAGAAATAATTTGTAATCTGAAAAGAATGTTTTATGTTAAACACAACCTGTCATTGACCTACTCACCTATAAAGGATATGGCCTCCGGGAAGAACTGGGACAGATTCTGACTCCAGTGGTCTGAAATAGGAATCTGTTTGTACCTAAAGTGGCCATCATGCTCAAACATGTTGGGGAGATTGGGTGTGACGTTCAGGATGTACTTGATGTTGTACTGGCCCAGCACATCTAGGTTAGTGGAGTCTTTGGCACAACCCAGGTAAAGGTAAGGTAGGATCTGGACAGGGAAGGCAGGCTGATTGCTGGGGATGGGGCTCTCCTCGGACTCATTGGCACTGCTCGGCTCTCGATCAGACTCCCCATCAGAACAATCTGAGCTGATCCGGAGATTTCCAAACCCCAGGACAGAGAGCGGAGGGGAGGAACTGGGACAGGAGCTGTCGATGAGGGTCTCACAGTGTTCTGGATACTCTGTGTGGAACTTTACAAATCCACCTGGACAGGTGCCAGAACACAAAACAACAAAGTTACATCTTGATGTTTAAGTTACTCTCAAATAAAACGGTCACATCATATATTAAGTTTTGTTTTATTTTAATTAACATATTTTTATGGGAAAAAAACACTACTGGCTATCAAGATAGAGCTGTAAAGAAGTAACTAGTAAGTTCCCCCCAAAAACACCATTCATGAAATGCATGCCTGTTCCTGCTAGAGCAAAACATGGCGCAGCCATTTTGGAATTTTAATTGAGAATCTCAGTGACACACATCACACAAAGTTTACAACATCTTTCAAACCGTAAACGCACGAGACAGGACGGACGTCGGCGCCGAGGCGACGTTAACGTTTCTAACGTTAAAAACACAACAACGTTAAGAATAAACCTCACGACCTCGTCGTTCAATCCTTTAAATCGACGTTTGAAAGTTTAAAACCCCTTCGCGTTAAAACTTCTGCTCTACTTGTCAACGTCTCTTCCGAAAACAATTGAGCTTTTCACTACGTATATAAAGTTGCTAGGTTTTATTAACGCTAAGCCCAGAATAGCTGAATGCTTGCACTTAACAACATTATAATGATGGAACTGTAGTCCTAACGTTCACGCGGCGTCTGTTGGTCGTTATGAACCACAACTAACAAACTGAGTCTCTCACATTAAATTAAGCGTTAATTCGACGACTCACCTTCCAAGTAGTACGCTTTGCAGCCGTCTTCCCATAGTTTTTGAAGAAGTAGACCCAAAACGGACGTTGGGGCTCCACAGTCCTGCCAGTCCAAGGTGCACTCATCGTACAGGACGACCGTGTCCGTCTTGCACCGTCTTATGAACTTCTCCTTATCCTCGTGGTTGGGGATGATGGTCCGAATAGGTATGTTGCCTTTTTTGAACCTCCGGAGCATCAGCCCCGGTATGGCCAGGTTTATGGCGGTCTCTATGTGGGACGATTCATAAAGCTCGTGTGAACGGCAATCCAGCAGGAGCAGAGAAGTGCCTCCGGACTCTAACTCGAGTTGCAGCCATTCCACACTTTTACTCGGCGTCACATTAGACATATCGGACTCAATATCACACTACATGCAAGCGCAAACACTTACTACATGGTCCACCACACAACGATAAACTACATTTCACCCGATCAAAAAAAGCTTGAAGCGTCATATGTTGCCCGGCCAGTGCATGGCGCTTCTGCTTGAGCGAAGAGATTTATCCTTTTTCCTCTTCTCTATTTCCATCAGTCAGTGAGTCTGACCTGCCCCGGGGCTAATGGAGACCTATTTACACTTTAATGACCGAGCTACAAGTTTAAATGTGAATGTTTCAGAGCCAATAATCTCTTCATCAACTTCAACTACTCCACATCGCACCAGGGTCCTCCTCCATGCACGTTCTCCTTTTACCATTCCGATGCATGGGAGGGTTTTTTTTCTTCTTTTAGTTGACAGTAGAGCAACTCATGAGGGAGGAGTTTATTCCTTACGATTTAAAGTCATAGCAGGAAAATGACAAAGTTTTAGTATCCGCAGGTATGGAATCATTTTGTCAATCACAATTTTACCTGGTTCTATAAACACATAGCATGTATTTATAATTTTATGGCATTTTTAGTCTGACGTCTAAGGGGGACTTTCACTTATAAATTGTTTACCCAAGGGTGTAAATGAGTTCTGCTGCAGGCTACCAAAAGACTGTGTGTTATTTATTACACCCATATATCACTGAAATATTCCCATGCAGGTTAAAGGTGTGTCTGAGTTTGTATGCAGCCTAATACCTCTACCACAGCTGTAACTTGCATGATGCTTACTTTTTTAGAGGTAGACATTCTTGACCAGTGAGATGGGGTTGGATTATTGTGCATATTTATGTGTTATTCACAGTTAATTTCACACGAGTGGATTATTTTAAGTGTTATCAATGCTTATTTGAAGTTTACATGACACCAGCTACTATATATAACCAGTATGTTACAAAACTGGTTATAGCACGACAACTCTTCACGACAGAATCACATCCTCCATTTAGAAAACACTGACAAATTAACCTGAGCTTTTCTTTCAGAAGGGAAACACCACTGTTGTTCATTCACTCCGTGTTTTGAGTTGGTGATGCATTTTGTTGCAGAACATTTCACAAGTATGCTTTTATCATTCATTGTGATGATATTCACTCTCACCCTGGACACACCCTTGAAATTGCTCGCTCCCTCAATTTACATTATATTTCTGAGGTGCAGTGCATCAAGAAAGCCTGTTTTTTTTTCTCCTTCTCAAGCGATAGTACATGGTGCCTGCAATAGAAAATTCACAAGTGCACTGCTGTGTGGTAGTGTCGTTTCTTAGAATGCAACCACAACATGCACACGGTTCACCACTGATGTGTATAATAATGCAAGAGAATGGTGAATGAGGAGGAATAAGAGAGGGCGAGAGAGGCAGGGAGGGAGGGAGAGAGAGAGAGATGCGTGCAATGGGAATCCAGCCATGCAGCTCATCTGTCTGCACACGTGAGTGGGGGAGACACAGATGTGCAGAGCATCAGGATTAACACAGAATGAGGACTATAGCTAAACCTGTGCAAACACAAACACAAACACACACACACGGAAATGCGCTCAACCATTGAGTGATCAGACACACAACGAGCACCATATCATTGCCACACACTGCACCACCATTTCAGCACCTGCGTCCAACAGCCAACCACCACATAATGTCAATAGTTTGCAAACACACACAAACTCCTTGACTGTAGTCCCTCATACCCACATGATTGCTGTTGCAGTTGAACTCTCCCCCAGGAAGTGTAGAAGTGCCTGAGCAGCCTGCACCTACAAAACTAAGCGATGGATGATGCAAATTATGTTTATAAGGTCAAACAACACAGAAGAGAGTCTTTCCCCTTCTAATGACTGTCTCAAAATTTAAAATCAGAATCACCAAAATCAAAATAACATGAAAGAGAGCAAAACACAGAACATCAAAGATGGATGTTCTGAGCTGGTTGGACTTGCACGATAGAGGCGGTCACCTGACTGCTCTATTTCCACCAACACTTCACACGTTACATAATGTGCTCCAAACGTGAGCTCATGGTAATTCTCTCATAGGCAAGAGAGGGAAAGGTCTTTGTTGTACAGCATCCCAGGTTTTGCATGTCAAGTGCTGCTTTGAGGGCTTTCACGCATACCCAGCGGGCACACAAACACACTCCTGTCATGTGCAGATGTACAGTGGGAAGCATTCAGAGATGAGACAGATGGGAGGAGAGCTTCCTCTCCATTGATGCTTCTCTGCATGTGGTGGCATAGGGAATTTTATTGAACTATTTTCATCTAAACAAGACAAACACAGGACGCAGGATTGAAATGACACGAGGTCAATAAAAATGTTAATATTATCTTGCATGAAAAAGCCACATGAGCCACATAAAGCCATTCTGCGATTAATAGCAAATACATTTGAATCAGTTGATTTGAAAATACTCCACAACACTTGGTTGTGCATATCTACTACATACTGACATATGCAGTGAAGGATATGCAAGTGTATTTGTAGTGTTTTATTACAACCACAGTGATCTTCCATGCTATCTAGATAGGGAACACAATATCCTGTTCACTGTTGATACCATCTAGTGGTTCAATGTGAAAGCTGCTGCACCAGCTATGAGTCATCTGCAAAGGGAGGAGGTGTCTCACGTCACAGGCTCACAGTTGCAAACAGGAGACACAGTATGCCGCCATGTGGTGGGATCAAGAATGCCATGAAATGCTTTTCATGAATGAATGACCAGATGATCATAAATCTGCCTTTAAGCTGATTACACATGAACAGCACATGATGTATTGATACATTTTGCTAAATCGGTAGCTTTTTCAATAAGGAGAAAAAAAAAAAGCTGCTCCGTCACATTGTAACTGACTTTCAACGGTTGTTTCCACAACAGGACACAATTTTACATTCCACAACATGTTATGACAGAGATGACAGATAATCTTTGTTTGGCCAAGAGCACTGCACGCGATGCCATAGTTCACATATGCCAAAATATGTGCATCAAATTTCCTGCATGTCATGATAAATGTATAAAGATAAAACTGTATGATCCCAATGTGTTTGCACCATATTAAAGATCTGAGCTACTATTTGTATGACTGGGTATGAGAGTGTATGAAATTTATCCCTTCTGTTATCTCACTCGTTTCATTCTCAAAGATTATTCTCGCATGAAATAGATTATTCAGATTAGATATGATATTACGCAACACATTATACGCACAGTCCAGCCCAACCCGCAAAAACCCCCTGTACGTTTCATACAACATTATATGCGAATGCATACGCATTTATGATTTCAGCTTTCAGTTCAGATCAGTCCGGTCAAAGCTTTACTATCCCATTAGAGGATTTTATTTCCCAGCAAGGATGCATGAAAGAAAGTTTAAACAAAGAAAAAAAGAAAAAGAAAAAAAACCATCCACCATACCTTTTTCAGAGTTATCTCGCTGAACTTAGATTATGCATATGCCAAATGTTACACATATCTGTATATGCATTTACAAATGTTTAGGCCTTTTGGAACTATTTTTAGCCACCTACTTACTGACCAGCTGGTTGCTTCCCAAATGCAGCCATATGTGAGACAAGTCTGTCACATGTGACAGTATTCTTAAAGGGATAGTTCAACATTTTGGCAAATTCGCCTATTGCCATAACCCTTAAAGTTATACGACTGACTATAACTATAATTAGCACCTAACTCATATGACTATAGGGATTATGGCATAGGCAAATTTGCCAAAATGTTGAACTATCCCTCTAACCTTTGATACATAAATTATAGTGAGAATGAAAACAGGAAGGACATGAACAATTAACCAACAAATTTATTGTGGACACAACATTTTGTATGCAGTGATGTCCAGTATTTAATGTAAATAGAATAAATATTTTGAAGACATTTGGTGTTTGACTTAATATCAGGCCACTGCTGAAATAATGTGACTGAGGCCTGCGAAGTAGGACTTTTCTCTCTCACTCATCAGCTCAAAGTGAAGAGGCTGCTGGCAGAAGTTACACTCTGCTGAGGAGTGCGGCTTCAGCTCCAAGCCCACCTCCGTCCACGTCTTCACCAGCCGGTCTGAGGTGACGAAGCAGAACACAAACAGGTGAGTATACAACCAGCCATGGAATTATCAGAAAGTGTTGATGGTGATCCACACCATACTGGTGTTTGAGAATATCTTTCTTGGCATATGAACTAATGTAATGTGGCTACCAGATGTCTGTGTTACAGTTTAACGCAGCCAAAAAAGATTTCCCTACCCAACAAGAAACACTTTGTACTGCAGGAATACATGAGATAAGTGAAATTTTGGCCGACATACCAACAAAGTAGTACATCATCTGTGGAGTGTGGAGTGGTGTTGGGGCGATGCGCAGCAGCTCCTCTCCTTTAGCCACAGTGGGGTAGTTGATAGCTTGGACGTAGATGTTATAACGAGACATCATGATGTCACAGATCTCAGTGTTCTTCTCTGCATCTGCAACCTGACAAACAGACACAGCTGACTCAGATTCAGTGTCTGCAAAAAATTACATCTTGCACCAGATGGATAATCATGGCAGGCGGGTGGCCAACTGTTGTATTAGACTGCATCGGTTTTAACCAAGTGTACCTTTTCACACACAAATCAATTATTAATTTTCTTACCCGGACTGGAATAATGTGGCTTGGGCAGTGGACCACCGGAAGGCCGGAGTCCATGAGCATCTGTCGGAGCAGCTTTACACTCCTCTGATGTTTCCTTCTCAGCATCTGGCCTTCTTCACTTTTCAGAATTTTGATAGATTCCTTGGCCCCTGCGAGCAGCATGGGGGGCAGGGAAGTGGTGAAGATGAAGCCTGCAGCGTAGGAGCGTATTGTGTCCACCAGAGCGCTGGTGCTGGCGATGTAACCACCCACACAGCCGAATGCCTTTCCTGGAAACGAAAACCCATAACAAGTCAGAGGGGCACATATGCAACTGATGAGAATGTTGTGAAATGTTTCCCAATCATTAGTGAGGCTTGCACTGACCTAAGGTACCAGAGATAATGTCCATCTTGTGCATGACTCTGTCTCTGTCCCCGATCCCTCCCCCTCTTGGTCCATACAACCCAACAGCATGCACTTCATCCACAAAAGTAAGAGCTCCAAACTTGTGGGCGATGTCGCACATTTCCTCCAGTGGGCACACAGCTCCTGTAGAGAGCACAGTGTTCATTAGACTTGTTTTTTTTTTAAAGGCGTGATAAGAATTTTCAAACTGATTTGATGTTCGCTTTGTACAGTTTTTAAAATGTTTATACTTCCGCAAATCTTCCTTTTTCGAATACAATGACTTTGCATTTACATTATAATGTTCACACTTTTTAGGAAGACAAAAAGGTTCAGACAGATTTATTCAGAGTTGCTTTAAAACTCACCATCCATTGAGTGCACCGTCTCAAAAGCAACAATCTTCGGAGCTGACGGGTCAGACTTCTCAAGCAGCTCTTTTAAGTGCTTGACGTCATTGTGACGGAAAATAAACTTCCTGACCCCACTGTTTCTTATACCCTGAATCATTGAGGCATGGTTGCCAGCGTCAGAGTAGATTTCACAACCTGGTGGAGTAAACACAAGAAAGAAAATGTTAACTCTTTAAATGCCCACTAGAAATTTCAGTCCAACTCAGATTCAGTTCTTTCATATTGCGATTATTTACAGGCCTTCTTAAACATACCTGGTAGCATTTTCGCCAGCGTAAATAGTGTGGAGTCATTAGCTACAAAGCAGGAGGTGAACAGCAATGCGGCGTCTTTTCTGTGCAGGTCAGCCAGCTCCTGTTCAAGTTCTACGTGGAATTTGCTGGTCCCTGAAATGTTTCGAGTGCCTCCTGCACCAGCACCATGCTTATGCACAGTCTCCCTTTAAGAAAAAAAAAATATGTAAGAAAACTTTGATGAAACCTTTTATCTTATTTTATGACACCAATCCTAATCAGAGTAATCAGTGAGCAGTGATCTGTGTGTGTACTCACATGATAGCCTGGGTGACTTTGGGATGACGGCTCATGCCAAGGTAGTCATTGCTGCACCACACCGACACATCTTTCTTTATGTGAAGAGACTCTGAGTAGTCATCTGCCATTGGGAAGGAGGGGGCACGTCTGTTCACCGTCTTAAAAACCCTGTATGTGTGATCTGCCTTCTTGCTTTCAATCTTCCTCTCAAAAAACTTGTCGTACTGGAAGGTGACAACTGATGGAGGAAAACAAGAGAGGTTTCTTTTTTTTTAAGATTCTCGTAAACCTTGGGTGAATTATTGTCCATTGAGAAGAGTTTGGCTTCCTTACCTTCAGGCAGATTATCCTTTAGCAGGTGAGCACCTTTGGAAGACCCTGGTTTATAAAGGCCTTTTAATGCCCCTGTGTTGGCCTTGTCTGCCTCAATAAGGTCAAATACTGTTTTCCCTGGTCAAGGAAGATGCACATTGTTAATAATCTGTAAATCAATGTATGAAATCCCTCTGCCATGCACTTCAGAGATCATGTGGATGTCAGTATGCCAGTGTGGATGCTCAAAACAATGACCTTTCACGACTGACATAACCCGATGGTATCCAGTTGCAGGTGTGACTGCGATTTCTTACCTGTGTGAATAGAACGTGTCTCCTGGACATCCTCCTGCAGCTCCATGCTGGCCTTCCTAACTACACTGTTGTTTTTCTGCACCATCTCTGCAGCCAGGAAGGGGCATTTAGAGCCCATAGCCTGGCCAGCAGGTGGCACGCTGTGTCCTGGAGGCAACTTGACTTCGTGCTTTTTATCTGCATAAGACAGGCATCAAGTTCAGGCTACAAAACACAAATACATCACCTTTTTTTTAAATTGATGTTGCAGTTAATCATATACAGTATCATGGGATGCATGATAATATTTGCCTTATGACTGACCATCATTTGTTGTAGTGCCTTTAGACACAGAAGCTGAAGAAGACAGAGCTCTGGCCAGCGGTCTGGAGGCCAGGTCCATCATCACAGGGCACTTTGAGGCATAGCTCACCAGTGATGAGTTCCCAGCCAGCTGCAGGAAAACACTGGGGGCAACAGTGAGGAAAGGACAACGGCGAACCACTGCCTCCATATGAGATAGTCTTGACCTAAATGGAAATGAGAAAAAGGTAAGCATTACAAAATGTGTGAACATACATAGAGTTCCTTGTCAAGGCTAGTGATAACATATATTCCACAAAGTTCATACATTAGAATACAACATGCTCTTCACAAGCTTCGGACTATTACCAATAAACAATGACTGTAGGGAAAGTAATAATAAAACCTGTTGTCACCTAGTGTCGCTCTAATTTTCTTACCTGAACACATCCCAGTCCACCTTGATGAAACAAACGAAAAACGCGTTGCGAAACATGACTGACTCTGATCTGTTGCCAGTGAGACCACTGAGGATGTTATGTTAAATGCCCAAGACACTACATTCATTCACTCCACCCTACAGTCAGCTGTCCTTGACAAGCGGAAAAGGGAAGGGAAGGGAAGGCCTCTCAAGGTCTTGCCTTTCTACTACAACTGTCTGCTCTTACCTAAGACAAAGAAGACAGAGGCATGAACTCTACAATACTGGGCTCTCAGCATTATATTAGTAAACAGGGGCTGGGTCTCTGTTTCAGGTTACAAAACCCACAGATTTGATGCCATATGCTTCTCTGTACTATCAAATTTATCAGAGGTAAATACTACGTGACCTTCACCCAGACTCATCATAGGAGCTATTAAAACATAATTTAATTAGAAAGCTGGTATTGACACATTCCTCATGGTAAATTACAAAACATCTGTATCCAGCTGCTTTTGACCTTTGATGGTCTTTCATAAAGACCGATGCATCACCATATATTAGTCACACAAGATTTGGGAATATATTTAGAAACAAGGAGTATGTTTGCATCAGTTCAATCAGCATCAGCAGTTTATCAAAGCGTGGATGAACTGATGGCAGACAAATAGTTGCTTCTTCAACCAGCTGTAGACGAGATTACATACATTGAACTATCTCTGCTAGTCTAACTCATACAGTTCGTACATAAACTCACCTGAGTGTTGTTTTCTAACCGTGTCGTTGTTCACTCGCGTGTCCCTCGATTATTCCCGGACTCTTCTTATCGTCACCCGTTGGAAACTCCAGCCGGCGAAATTACAACACATCGGTCATTGCGGTGACGTAGCAGCTGTGTGTTGCACAAGCACGGAGCCACGCCCACCAGCGGTCACGTAATAACTCTGCCGAAGATGTTCTAGTCGGACAGGAAGCACTATACACTCACTAAACAGAGCACGAAAACGACTCTAAATATTTATTTTTAATGAGTAGACTCACTTCCGCACTGTTACCAGAGCTCCTCGGACACTACCTTTTCCATTCATTCAAGGGCACGACAGCTCAAACGGATTTTAAATTGTGTTTTTCTTCATTTTATCTGTAAATTAGTACAGTGTGGTATTATTACTTTCACTTAATATGAATCCTACAAGGGCATTAGTTATTTATGCCACAGTTATTGTCTCTAACCACTTCTGAAATTATAGCTGTGACTTTATTAGATTATGATTTTGCATTGGATTAAATCATCATGATTTGTTCAATCTCCACCAACTACACCATATAAATACTGTTTAGACATATCAATAATTCAGTAGTACAATAAACACATTTTAGCACTAGGTTCTTGTGCATTTCAGCTTAGGTTGATTTTTAAATGCAGACTTTGGATTTGTTAACAAAATAAGTATTGAGAAGTATGTACTGTATGTATTTATATTTATTGGTAGTTCTACTATATACACTACTGTATAAAACAATGTTGCTCTTAAAATATAACCAAGATTTTTAAGGTTCTCTCATGCCTTTTCCCCAACATTTGCTCTGCACAATTTCTATTCTCAGTCTTATAAACAATTAAATAAAAAAAAAAACACCCATGCAAAGTTTTTTTGTTTTAAATCCCAGATGTATTGTGTCTGTGATTTAAAAGACAAAAACTGATAGTGTGGGCTCTTTACCTCCTCCTTCACTCATGGTACTGTCCTACTTATTCAATGCACACTGTCTCCACCTCCTGGAGAACAGATTATCTACAGAGCAGCAGGATGAGCTATGATTTGTTGTGTATTGATGAATGAACAGCAACACAGATACTCCAGCTGCAAACTACAAAATTATCATCCTCGGCTTACTAATGTCTTTTGCATTAGCATGCTTTGTGGGGTTAACTGGCTGAAAAGCATGCCAAACAGTACTGTAACAACTGCAGAGTAATGAAACAGACACAGTTTGTCTGAAGACTTAGCAGCAGGTGCAAATACAATGTAATATAATCAGGTCAACAAAGACCAAAGGACATGCTGACTCGGTTTGATTTGAGCTTCTGATTTGGTTACAGTGGGAGTTTAACTGATATGAAACATTTCTGGAAATACACACCCACTCTTATAATGATCTAACACAAATGAATGTTAACTTTCTTTTCTGAAAAGGTTACCTAAGAAAACTGAATGGAGGACCCTTCTGCAATCTGCTTCAGCATTTCACTTTTCCCTCCATTAGGTGGCAGCATTGTGTTCATACCCAGCCTCCATAGCGCAGCTTGTTCGGCAGGTAAATGTTGGTGAGGAAATCAGGAGCTATGGCTGCCAGGGACTGAATTTCAGCCTTGACCCCAGTCTGCTGCATCAGTTCCATCTGAAACAAGAGCACACATGCAATTTCAAGAGGGCATGCAAGAGGACACTGTGCAAACAAGCGTAAATCATCAGCCTCCACAACGTAGTGGTTATTTTGTATCTTTACTATCACTGAGCAAAGTCCTCTTACACACATTCCTCTGCTATGTGTCACATGAGTAAAATGTTAAAACTGTGTAAACCTGAGGAACTGTGTAAACCTGAGAACATTTTTTTTCCTTTTGAGCCGAGTTCTCTTGACCTTTACACCAATTTTTTTTATTTTTTTTTTTACCAAAACATGACTCATATTCATCCAACTAGGTCAGTTTAAGTTTTTAACTTTTCAGTGCTTCAGTAGGTCAAAAACATGAAGACAAATGGAAAAGAAAAAGCTGAATTTGAGATCTTTGAAATGGAAATTTAAAAAAAATAATACAGAATCTTTCAATACTACAACTTCGTCAACTAACGTCACTCCAAGTAACAAGTTTCAGTTACTTTCCCTCATCATACTTCATTAACTCTCAAATCCAAATTACTGAGTACTCCTCTTTCTCTTTCCATTCACTTTTTCCCCTCACCTCTTTCTGCCAGTCTGGTTGGCTGGTTAAGTATGGCCTTTTAAGGAGACCGCTGAGTTTGCTTTCATCTCTCTTGGTGAGGGGGATCAGGGCATCCTCGGGAACCCGCAAGCTGGAGAATAAAATGACCGTGACTAAATTAATTTCCTGAAAATGACAGCCGGCAGAAGGCAGTACTGTTGATAGATGTTGTTCCGGCAGCATGTTTCCTCTCATTTTGAATAGACTCTCATTGAGGGCTCATTATATGTATGCTTAGTGGGAAACATAAGAGGAAGCATTGTACCGACTACAATCAAATGTATGTCAAAAAGCCCTTTTGGCCTAAATTTGTTCAAGGGGATATATACTTAAAACTCAATATGCTCTCAAAAGCAGTTCCCTTAGGGGGAAAAAACAGCAACAGAAACCAAAACAAACAATCTAAATGTCCCCAGAATATAATCCCAATTAGAGGCAGCAGGAGGAAGTAGGAAGTAGCGAATGTTGAGTCCAAACCTCTGGAGGTCAGAGGGGAGGAGGCCTAGCCACATAACGCTGGGGACCGTCAGACTGTGGGCCTCAAACGACATGGCCTGTGGAAAAAAACCATGCACACACAAACACACCCAGTCACACACACATACACAGACACATGTCACGCTTATACACAGAATAGTAAATACACAGACAATCAGTGCCATGCCCACATAATGTGGTTACTGCCAGCACATGTTCACAATGAGCTCAATGAGCTTAATGAACACAAGAATGATTATACAATTTGATGATGATGGTGATCAACAAACGCATTCACACACGCACACACACACAATCAGTCAACATTTTCACCCCATGCCATGTCAGTTTAAATATTCTAAGATGGATGATTGGTCCAATTTTTTGTGCTCAAAGAGGGGCGTAATTACATATTGCTAACAGAGAGACACTGAACAGGCCACATTGGATAATATACAGTACAGGAATAACTGCCAATGGCGGCACTCACTACTGATCCGTACTTGTAGATAGACATGATCTCAATTCCTGGGAAAATGAGAGGGAGAAGGAGAGACAGAGACATGCTGCAATCACCAACATACCAGAGCAATTATCCTCTAAGATGTGTGACGGAGCTTAGAGCAGAGTAAAGCATTACATATGTGTCTTGCCATGCGATGGGAAAAGAGTTAGAGGTATGGAGACTGATGGAAACAGAGTCATCCCACCTGGACAAGATCACACCAGCGGAAATAATAACCAGACAAGGCACCATAACAGGTGCTGACATCTGCTGGCTTAGTGGGACATGCAAACCTACTGTGCATGTGTGGAGATGAGCAGAGTGGCGTGAGTGTTGTTAAAAGTGTGGAAGAATGTGTGGAAATAAGAAGTGCAACTGGCTTGGACTCAGATGAAATGATGTTATACCATAAGGGTCAGCATCCACCAGGGCAAATATCGGGATATGCAGTGCGTCCCAAAGCTTCCTCACCATCAACCTGCTGTTCACATCTGGAACACCTTTACCCTAATGCGAACAAAACACATCTTCTGTACACACAGAACACAGACACTGAAACATCAGAATTAATCTGATTCAAGATCAGAGTAAAGATAAAGAGGAATCAAAGAGAAACTCGCTGTGATCATGATGCAAGGACTGAGCTTTGTGCAGAAGTCATCATCCAGTAGTTTCTCAAAAGTTGCATCCTTCTCCACTATCAAGACAAATTTTGCTGATGATACAATATCTAACAATGGTCAAGTATAAACCCTGCAACCATGTAGACATCTCCATACACAAAACAAGAATACTTAAGCAATATGATTTTCCCATGTGTTTTCAAAGCTACAAAAGGTAATAAGAAACCTACAAAATAATAAGTGAAACAAGTTTTTCTTTCACAGAAACAAATTAATTCTCCGACACCTTAAAAAGGATACTCCTGATGCCACCGATGTTTGATGAAACTGCAACAGCCTAAAAACAAAACACCAGGCACAACGACTGGTTCAACCAGTTAAAGATGTCTTGGCTTTCAAATATATTCCTGTCTAATATAAGCCTTGTAGTACTCATGTTGCTGTGGTTGACTGTAAGGCACTATGTGGAGTTGTTGACAACTCATGTTGGTGCACAGCAATGTTTTCATATTATGTGTATCACATCTTTTACCAGCACACCGAGCAGAGCTACATATCTAAACCAGCTGGGTTGGGTGTTAAGTTGGTTGTGGTTGCAGCGATGCGACATAAATCAAGCCTTGAAAACTTTTTTTTTTTTTTTTAAGGCAAGAGAAAGATGGTGGGAGAGTGTTTATACAATGAAACTTTTCACAACATCTTTAAGTTAATGTCTGCTGGACTTACAGAGTTGGAGTGGCAGTCAATCCTTGTGCCATCCTCCTCAATGTAACGCAGATCACCTGCAATCAACCCTTTGGATGTGGCCAACTGGTGACGTAAAAGTTACGCACACTTAATGTTAATGCATGCTCATACTAACTCACATATAGTATACATACTACTGAGAGTGCATTGTTGAATTCTTTATCAATTCAATTTCTGTTAGATCAGAAGAACCTTTTTGTTCCCACAGGTGTTTCCTGAGACACGAAGCAGAGCAACGTGTTTAAAATACCGCACTTAACTAACACATTTCATCTGTGGGACCTGAATAAATAATAAAAAGGCAAATCCAGAGGAATTTTGCACAAAGACTTAATGTCTGAGGCATGCGTCTTCTGTCACGCAGACACATTTATTATGCAAAACGTTGCAAGCATTAACATGGATGTGCACACTTACCACATGAAGTGATCTGCGAGGAACTTTTAGCATGCAAGAGATGTCGTCCACAATACTATCCACCTCTGACTGTGACCCAAACAGCTGTGTATTGTTGTAATAGATATCTCTGTGGAAACAATATGTAAATTTTCCTGAGACCACTTTTACCAATATCCAAGAACACAACTGCAAAGAATTCTATGTGGCTTAAGTGATCACTTAAAATGCGAATTAAAAACAAATAACCTCTTTGTAGAATATGAGTTTCTCTGCACAAGTCTGTAGATGACCGAGAGAATCTTGAGAACTTGTGCTTTAAACAAAGAAACAAATAAAACATGAATAAGTATCTCCCTAACTTTTAAGACTATACTCACTATCAAAACAGAGTCTGTTCTTAATTTGGATATCCATGTGGTAAATCGATCCTTAAAAGGCTCTTTCAACATGTTCTGTCTCCGCCAATTTGTCACTTAAAACTATGTCTGACTTTTACTGCTGTCTGTGTAGTTGATGCATATGTTGACAAAGAATAAAAATTAAAACCACATGAAGTACACTACAATTGTGGAGCTTTAATGACGAAGAGGAACGTGTGTTGTCAAGACCAGCAATGCTGCAAATTAAGCTAAATGAGAAAACAAACAGAAGGTGCAAGTATCTTCTCACCGAATTTAGTGACAGACGAAGGACAGTCGCTCCTAATGATGCTGACAGAAGCTCCTGAACTCATCTGAAGCCCGATGGCACCGTCGAAACTTAAGTGGGGAAGTAATGAAAAGAAAACTTGCAGAAGTTCAAGTGGAAAAGTAGTGATGGAAAAGAGGTCATTAAGGAAATCCTCAGACTGTTTGTGCTACATTTACTTTTACAGCTTCGAAAATCAGCTCCCACCTGTAAGCCATCTAAAATTCCCCACACCCTGCGGGCTACCTATGAGAAGTCCTTTCTTACACTTCAACATCTTGATTCCTGTGAAACTTTTGGAGCTCATTCTGTGGAATTCTCACATTTGAAAGGGCTAAGTCAGAATGTGCTTTAAGCAGCGGCAAAGTTTGATCGAAACAAGACCAGACAGCATGCTTTGTTCAGAGCATAAGGTCTCTGCAGCCTCGTCACATTAAAGCCCTTCGCAAATCTGCGTTTGTGTGTGTGTGTGTGGAAACCAGTGCTTTTCAATTTCCTATCACTCTGTCATATTCTGAGCTCAGGAAGTTATTTCAACTACAAAGGTGCAGGTTTTAATTTTTTGGTTGCCTGTGTAGTGTTTAAAACACCCCTTATACAAATTAAAAAAAGCGCTCAAGTGTACATTTCCTTTTTAAGTAAATTAAACAGCAATTAGATCATCTTGTGTGGCCTGACCTCCCACAAGAAAACATATGTCGGTAAATGTTTATTTCTTTACACATCATGACTGCTTGTGTTTATCCTTGAAAGGTCAGTCAGCTTACACAGATCGCAAAGAGTTGGTATGTAAAATGACTACAAGTTCAAGATTGGGAGGAAAACTATTCATGCTATGGTGTGTTTAAAGCAAGTTACCTGACGTTGGCCCAGCTGGATCTATTGGGCAGTGCCAGGACGGGGGCTTCATCTTTCGACAGACTGATCACTATACCAAGGATTACATTTTCTATACGGGACATGATTTCCTTGCTGCAAATAAAAATACAATTAGGATGGAAAAAAAACCTAACACAAGCTCGAGTCCAGCTTCTGCAAAATCAGTATATATTATTTTACAGAATGGAACAGATTTTCAGCGACTAAGAAACTATTCATGGAGTAATAGTCAGACTGAAATGGCTGCACATCAAGCGGTCCTGTTCATTTACAACATTGCCCACAGTCCTCTAATGCAATGAGAGTTACGAAAAAGGACAGCTACCATACTACAGCATATTGTCCACAGGTTGCAAGAGCTTTGATGATTATATTATCTCATGACTGAAGCAATGCTTGCAAGCTCATATCGATATCAAAATCAATTGCTGCTCATACTGTCTCAGTCAAGTTCATCATTAAAAATGATATGAATGAATTTCATTTTACCTTGTTAGTTTGACCAAGTTGTGACCATGATTAAATATAGATATTTATGGACCTTTTAAAGGCCCAAAATTTCAACACTTAAACAAAAAAGAGATCCACATAGCACCTGTTACATTACCTTTATACCCTTTTCCTTTATCATCCAACTCTCTATGGTGTGTTTTTTATTTACTTCTGTACGCATGTTTATCCAAAGGCTCTATTCAGAATTGTTACACATAGACACCAACTGATACTTTAACCCAACTTGCCTAATTAGCTATGTTTTTATCATGTTAAATTAGCATAAATCTAGATTAAGCTGGTTTGTAGCTAGCCAATTAGCTACGATAAACAACACAGTGCACATAAACTAGCTCAACCGAACTTAATCAAACTTTTTAATTATACCTCATCACATTATCACTGGGCAAAAGATGTATATCAGCTGTATTAA
Organism: Selene dorsalis; assembly: GCA_900303245.1. Taxonomy (NCBI): domain Eukaryota; kingdom Metazoa; phylum Chordata; class Actinopteri; order Carangiformes; family Carangidae; genus Selene; species Selene dorsalis. The sequence continues at coordinate 49,709 of OMNW01031398.1, forward strand.
TATTATCGTTTTTCAGCAGGACCTCCTTGAGGACAGCTAACAAGCTAACCCCCAACTAGCTTAGCATCCACCTCCGTGCAGCCGGAGCAGGTGACTGTGAACTCACGAGCTGTTGTCTTCGTCCACACGTCGGCATCCTGTAATCACTTCCACATTGTTCAGCAGCTGGACACGGAGTTTGTCAATTTCTGTAAACATGTCGTCTGCCTGAGAGCCCATGACTTTATTGTGTACCATTAAGTTACTTATCGACGCCAAATTCCCGCCTAGATGTTGTCGCTCAGCTGACTGCGTAAAACCGACCGGATTTCCGGTTGGAAGAAACCATTTTTCCAGGTTTTGTTTTGTTTTGTTTTGGGGTTTTCTCGGCCACGAAAGTCCACATAAACTGAACGCTTTTGATTAATCTCACCGTATTTATACAGTAAGTCGATATTAACTTTATCACATGCATGAATGAACTTTGCCTATTCAGTGTTTCTAAAGAGTATTCACGTACACGAAGCTGGTCCATCGAGTAGCCGCAGTTGTTAAAAGCGCAGTTAGCTACTGAAATACTGTGTACAATATGATACTACTTGAAGTATTTATATTTTTTGCTTCCAAATACTATTGAGGTTGATCATGTTCTTCAGTGAAATATGTTGCTGTCGTGGAAATTTGGTTCTGCCTGTGGAGAGTCAAAGAACAAGACTGAAAAGGTAGCATGCACCCCATTAGATACACTAATATACAGGTGCTCAAAACACTAAATCCGGTATGTACTGTGTTGACCATGACAACTTTAGCTTAAGAGCTTTAGTATCAAAATGCTTCTTCCTTTGTTGTTGCATTGAAAGCTATGGTTTCATAATATTTGATACTAGCTTCTATATGTGGCCCATATGTGAGTTGTGTAGGGATGTACATTGGTAGGCCTGTCAAGTGTGTATATTGATTTGCATATATATGTGTATATATATATACATAGATAGATATAGATATAGATATATAATTCCTGTGGTTTATTTTTTTTGCGTTTTGTTCGTTAACTCTTCTCCTCCCTCCTCAGGTTGCCACAATTGTAAATGCAGAAGTACCAGAAGAACCTAAGTATTAATGTCCTCACATGCACAAAATAGCCCGGATTGTAACGACTGCAAGAAGCTCCAGTCTTCCACAAGCTAAAGGTCAGTGCACATTTGCAAGTCAAAACCATTAATAATATCCATGACTGTGTGTGGGCCAGTTAGCACCTCATAGGTGTAAGGCAGTAGGCCTACACTGGTGGTGTTGTAATGAGACCCTTTATGTGAGCTTGCTGATACTTGTCCGAAGGTGTGTCGACTTTATGTGTGTGTTTCTGTTTGTGTGTGGTGGTTTCAATGGGGTGGGTGGGGAGTAATTGGCTGTGGTTAGAGTCCCAGAGAAACCGTATATGTATTGTATCTGTCAGGCCATGTGGAAGTGATTTTTTAAATATAATTTTGATGATGGTTGTGTAGAACGATAATGATGGTCAGCATGTGTTTAAGGGCACTGTCAGGGAGCTACAAAATGCTGGTGCTCCTTCTTTCTATAGCAGCTGCGTTTAACTTAAACAGACAGATAATGACTAATTACAGCAGTGTTAGGCTCCAGACATGAAAATGACATTAAATAAATACGATGCCCTGGGGAAATCCCACATATTGCTTCATCAGCAACCTTTCAAAACCTGATTCTGCCTCTTTGTTGCATCATCTTGAAGTCATGTCACTTTATTGTTAAAACAGAGACATGTGCTTAGATTCTGTAACTATTAGGTCATTCAGAGTCCCCACCTTTCAGAATTGCTGGCAGGCATGCTGTGTGTGATTGCGGAGGCACTGTGGTCTTTCTTTCACAGTGTGAAGGCCTGGTCAGAGTGTGTGGGAGACGGGATCTAAAGAGAAGAGGTCCTTGCCCCTGACCTGACCCTGAATATTTCCTAATGTGCAGCTTTACCAAAGGTCCCCTTTCTCCTGAGTGGCTTTGACAAGCTGCTTCCGTAGTAATGGCTCTTAATTTCTGAGTAATTGCTATCTCTAAGTGATGAGGGACAACCCATCACCCAAACTGAAAAAAATCTTAATATGTGGAAGACCACAGGTTGTGGGGGTCCTTTTTCTTCCCTTCCAGACCCCTGCTGTTCCTTTGGCCTGGGAGAGATTTGTGTCGAGTGTGAGGCCCTAACCTGAGGAGACAGAGTGCAACGAGTCATGTGCTTGTCTCGGGATGAGTGTTTGTGCTGGGCTGTAGGGGGGAACATGGGGGAAGTAGGGGCTGCAGGGTCAGAGGAAAGAGAGGGTGTGGGTTGGTTGGGGAGGGGGGAACCCACTGCAGGTGAGGGGGATTAGCTGCAGCTAGAGGCCCAAAGAAACTAAATACAGATCTGTCAACCTAATCCTCACAAATAGAAAACAGAGCTGCCCTCCCTTCACAATTCACATAGTTCAGCACATCCACCTCCTGCCGCCCCCCCTCTCCTGACTTTCTACCTCGGGCTCTCCTGCTCCTCTGTTTCTCATCAGCTTTTGGCCTGGGCCAGTCTGGCTATGCTGCCTCCTCTCTAATGGCTCCTCACTTAGACCAGCATCCTCTAAAGAGGAGCTGACTGATCACCCAGGGTCCTCTCTGATTGACAGTCCAGCACAGCATTACAGAGTGATGAGAGCAAGAGTCAAAGGGGCAAGGCCTCTTGGTGCATGCACAGGAATCTAAATAGGACCTCTGGCTCGAGCTGTACGGACCTTTATCAGGCCCTCACACCTCAGTAATGGATGCTGATAAGCATGTGGCTGGGCGAGGAGACCAGCTCAGTGTCAATCCCAGACTCTGTGTCGATGACACAAGTGACAGAGTGCCTGAGTGATAACATCCTGCAATGGATAAGCCGTACTAAGCTGGGCATTATGGGAAGCTTAGGTAAAACGGAATCTCTGACTGCCAGTGACACCAACTATAACGGATGGGTCTGGCTGGACTGCTGAGAGCTATGAATCAGATCTGAGCTACTCTGGTGTTCCTGTGTGCTTTATCTGGCTATGCAGGCAGACACTGGAGTGACGGGACATACCGGATGCTGGTGAAAGAAGCTGCTGAGTGATAGCAAGGAGGACTGGACAAGTGCAGCGTTTCAAATATACAAATAGACAAATTGTTCAAATAAGACAAATATGTGGTCTTTAGCAGTAAATATGTCTTCTTGGCAAATGATACCGTTAGTTTAGCGTAATACCAAACCAATAATATGATAATGGTCTTAAAATTTTATAAAGTATAAAAACACGGCATAATTCGGTGCTGCAAATTTTTACAAATGCTATGGCAACCCAAACCAAAATGGTATGTACAAAGTGAACTATTTCAAAGCTGTTTCATATACCCACCCCCTCTCTTTCTTCTGTCTGTCTCACAGCTGTGTCTCATATGTTCATGAGGCCCCTGTAAGTGTGAGACACCAGAAGGGGAACATTTGCAATAGCTCAGCTCCACCTGGTTAGGCTGTTTTAACAGGCCGCTGGTTTGTGTAGTGCACTCAGTGGGGTTACGCCAAAAACGTAGACAAGGGGCGGACAGGATGGGCAGACAGGGGGGAGAGGAAAAATGTGCCTCCTGTCCGTGCACCCCGACCCCACACTGCTTCATTTGAGGGTCAGTTTACCCTGAAAAAAAGTTTTACTGTACCATCTTTTGGTCTGCTCAGTCAGGACCCACCCCACCTCCCCCGCGACCCACCAGCAAACCTTATCTGCCTCCCTGCATCCACAGGCCTTCAAAGACTGTGTCCTGCTGCTCTCTGAGGCAACACATGAAATAAATATTAATCTGACCTCTGACCACATGCTTTAAGCTGCTAGATAGAGATAACCAGGAGGATGGAGAAAGCACAGACTAAAAAGGAAGAGAAAAGAACAACAGTGTTATGCATTTGAGTGTTTTCTTGTGTTTCCAGGGATTTTTCGTGACTCTACTGTGTGGTCCTCTTTGGAGATTAGCACATGCTCAAACCTGTTGGAGAGGTGTGTATTTGTTCAGATTGTCCTGGGTCATAGTGGAAAGAGTATATAGAGTGCGCACTCCAACTGCCCTGGGCCAAATGCTGAGTTAGAGTTAAATTAAACTGAAAGATGAAAGCCTTAACAGAGAACCATGAGGAAATAAGCAGTTGACCATTCAGTTCTGCACTTTAGTTCTTTACTGACGTATATGGCCAGTGTATCCAATCTCTTACATTTTCGGGCAGAAATCATTAGTGTTGTTTAATTTGTTACTTTACTATCTTAAATTTAATGTTACACATACTTGACAGCGGCCGTCCCAATATCGCAGTATTGTACATATGTTAGACAAAATATTGAGTTTCATGTAAAATACTTGGGGAAAATTGTGGCTATTCTTTAGTTTGTTTTCTATGTGGGTGTCTTTGATAAAAGGTTCAAACGCTGTTTGTTCTGCTTTTCTGCTTTAGTTCTCCCTGTCAAAGGCCCCTCAGTGCGGCTCACCCAGCCTGGCCTCAGCCTGTGCCCACTGTTTACTGTGACTGTCACCAGGCCCATGGAGGCAAAAACAAAGGGGGGTCTGTTCCTATTGTCCTGCCCAGGATTGTCAGCCCGTCTCTGGGCACAAACTGAGCTGAGGGCTGGGGGTAGTTGGAGGAGCACTGGGCGGGGGAGTTTGACCTCACCAACCTTACAGCAAGGGTAAAAGAGCAAGAGAGCAAGTGTAAGACAATGAGAGGGAGGTAGAAGAAAGTGAGAGAGGGGCAGAGAGAGAGGAAGATGTATAGTTACTGAAACCAAGTTCTGAAACCCTTTCATGTCCCATGTTGGAAACTGCAGTAATGTAAACACCTGTGGCCATTAGCTGATTCTATCTGAGGCACCGGATAGAAATGTTTATATGTTACAGGCTACTACTGAAAGGCCATTTAAAAGCAACTAGAGGATTAGATTTACAGAATGAGTAGTGGCAGGCCATACGCTTTCAGGCTTAAAGTCATGTTGAACTGTCATTGGAAAAAGTGGAGTGGAACGCCTTTGAAGACAAGAACGACCACATTAAATGGGCAGGAAGGTGAGCTAAGTGTAGAATACCCCAAGACATGCTCTGCCTCCTTTCCTCCCTTCCTCTGTTTGCAATCATAGCTTAAGCCGCCTGGCAGCCTGTCTTGCTGTGCCATTGAAGTTTAATTTTATTGTCATAAAAATCACCTGGCAAGCTGCAGCCCTGAAACATCTCATCTACAGAGCTTTTAAAACTCCACTCTGTGCAATGAAAATGTTTCAGGAGGTCTGTCTAGGTGGAGCGGCCGTTCCTGGTGCGAAGGCCATCTGAAATCCCTCCGTCTGTGTTAGTGAGAGCAGAGCGTACAAGAGGGTCAGGAGCGTTCCATTAAAGTGTGGTGTTTAAGAGGTGCTGGGGCCAGGGGGGCAGATGGAGGGGATGAAGCAGCTGCCAAACATCTGCACCCCTCCTTCGCAGTCTGTGCTCTGTCTGTGCTCCACTGTCTTTGTCACAAACTTCCTGCTCCAGCAGTGGGAATAAAAAGATTGGATATCTTCAGAAATGCAGCATGAAATGGCAGTTGCGAGGCTTTAATACTGCCTCTTTGACATCAAAGGACGACTGACTTTTAACTCTTGCTGCCACGTGACCTGAGGTATTCAGATCAGTGCACCTGCAGATCATGTAGTGGCAACTGCATGTTGCAACCTCTCCCACTCTATTGTCTATATTCACAGACAGCAGCAAATAATTACTCTCTGATATGAAGTCTGTTATTTTCCATTAGCACACTAACACTGAAAGGCCTGTTGTCACTGTCTGCACATCTGTCATTATTGCACCCACACAAGTGCACAGCCACAAGGAATTGTGGGAAGGGAATGACAAAATGTGCTTTATCATAAACTGAGGCATCAGGATACAAATCCCGTCCTAATCCGTTTTGTATTTACACATGTAGCCTCAAGCCTTTCAACAACTGGTAACAAAGGCCAAGTCAGCTCTCCATTAGACAAACACAACATCTCTCTCTCGCTCTCTCGCTCTCTCTCTCTCTCTCCTGCTCCTCCCAGCACACAGCGCCTCCTCCTCAGAACTTGTTCGTGCCTCTCCCGGTGAAACGCGTCTGCTCGCAGCCTCCACTCTGCAGTTCGCAGGCTGCACTACAGTTGATAGCTGTGGGCCACAGGTTGTGGATGAGGACAGAGGGTCCACGCGAACATCTGTCCGGGAAACCAATCAATAAAAGGACCCGAATTAAAGTTGATGTTTCATCTGGGAGGACTTCCCTCAACATGAGGGTCCATACGCCTAACTGATCTTGGATATTGAACACTGGCTGCCAGCTGCTAAAAGTTCAATATCCATTTTTCCGAGTTTCAGCGACCAGAACTGGGCGCAATTACGCACGGCAAGTACTATGGCACCGATTTTGGATCGACGTGCTCCGGCTCTGCTCTTGGTTTGGAGCTACTGCGTCCTGGCTGATAGCGCCTTTACGAACTTTACTTTGGACAACGAGTTCCACTCCAGTTTCATCCACCGTCGGCTGAAGAGCCAGGAGCGCAGGGAGATGCAGCGGGAGATCCTGTCGATCCTGGGGCTGCCGCACCGGCCGCGACCCCACCTCCACGGAAAGCACAACGCTGCCCCGATGTTCATGTTGGACTTGTACAACGCCATGTCCACAGAGGGGGACGAAGACAGATACTCCTATCCTTACAAGCCCGTCTTCACCACCCAGGGGCCCCCGATAGCCAGCCTGCAAGACAACAACTTCTTGAACGATGCAGACATGGTCATGAGCTTTGTCAATTTAGGTATGGATCCTTATTCTTTCACTGTTTGTGTGACCAAAAGCTTATTGAGAATTTGTTATCACTTAAGTTTTACATCTTTCATTACAACTTAACAGGAGGCTGGCAGCAATCATTGTGCACTAGCTCCCAGTCCGGTCACCTCAGCCCTTTTCAGTAATATCAATACTAATCATGAGTATCTCAGTCAAAGGGTATTGATGTGTTTAAGGCTGAAAGTAGATGAATTCTGACAACATTTGGTCTTGTTACTGTACCTTATGGAGTAGCACATGTGTTTGTCTGATGTCACACCTGCATGCACACTCAGGAGATAAGCACAATAATTGGGTTCACATAAAACTACTACTGTACTAGGTGCAGTTATCCAGCTAATACCCTGGAGTGTCACATTCCAGCGTCCCTCTCTGTTAAACAGCTGTGCAGCCGGCTAATGTTCAGGTGCTGGAGCTGCGGATGATGGTCCAGCCAGCAGCTAATATTTCAACCATGTGTTATCTAAAGAATGAGTAAGTCAACAGCAGACTGGGTTCAAAGTGCGCGGTGTCCTCCCTTCTCTAATCTGGAAGAGTCCCTATAGACACTCAGACCACACAAAAATGCTCGTCAATGGTGATCAGAGTTTAGTGAGTCTCAGTATGTCAGACAGTGAGTCATGCTGTGGGACAAGCTTCATTCTTAAAGAATAGTTACTGTTACAGATGTTGGTTTTTAAATCCTGTTCTGTACTTATCTAATCAGCATGTTTATTGAAATTGAACCATCTTGGACCATATGACTGCTGTCAGCAGCAGTCAGTAGTTGTTAAGTGGAAACAATCACAACATTAGCAGGTGTTCTCAAGATTTATGGGCAGATAAATATATCATTAACGTTCAATTCGTTCAGCAAATTATTCCATCACAGCATCTGTTCCAGATGACTTCTTCCGTCTTATTTTAGTTCATTAACCTTTATCATACTTTTGCATATAATGGACGATTCTTAGCAGACGTTTGGCAGGGAAAATGTTTGTAAAGTGTTGCAAGGACTTGGAAGTTTACATCCAATCCTGGAAAGATCATTGTTGGAGAGTCTTGGCAAGAGAGAGGGAGGTGACACTGGTTCCTCCACTGCACTGTGTAATTACTGTGGGAGCTGCTGCATTGTGACTATTTTTGACAGGCTGTGACACAGATGGATTTGACCACAGAGACTCTCAAAGTCAAGGGCCAAGGCTGCAGCAAGCTGACGAGAAAGAAGGGAGCTTTTGAGAGTGAAAGATGGGCAAGAGGTAGCTGGGACTCAGTCCATGCCTTCTGTGAGGACGGTACTCAAACCAGACCAAAAATCTAAACAAAGATGGGTCACATCAGCTAGAGAGAACATTTTTTTATTTAATATATTAGAGGATCATGGAAAGAAAGTCACACTGCCTTCCTGGAGTCTTGTGGCTAATATAATTACTGATGGCATTGGCCCAGGTTGAGTCTTCCTCATGGCACATGTTCAGCGTTGCCATACATTTGCATATACAGCGGGTGTTGGTCATTGAATGGTGTGCGCTGTCTGCCACGTGTTGCATCTGTCAGTCGGGTTCATTGTTTGCTTTCTCCCCGAGTCTCATGTGATACCATCAAATATGCATCCAAGCAGCTTGATTTAAAGCAGCAGATAATATTCTGTTTCATTACCCTTCACATGAGAGTGAGAGGGACCTAAATGATGGCTATCAAAAGGATCGACTATGTCCTGTCCAAATTCCTTCCTCTCCGCATTTGCTCGTTGTGGCTTTGTTTTCTTATTTAGGTTGTCTGAGAGCAAAATGAGTGTGGCTTTTATTTAAAAACTGTTCCCCAAAAACTCTGCATGTCTCCATAACTACCGTGCCAAGGTACATTAGTCAGACTTTGTACACTGGTTACTGCTTCCTGAGACGCCTGCTTTCTTGCACGGGTTTGTGTTTTTATTTCAAGTTCAATCCTCTGACAAGAACATATCTGATTTCACTAAGAGAGCTTCAGCACAGAACTTCCCATCTAGTTATCACCGCTGTGTAAAAGTGAGCTACTTAATTATTTTCAGCAGTGCCTTGATATGCAAAGATAAAAAGATGTTACTTGCTCTTCCTCTTCCTTCCTGATTGCCACTCAGGGGAACTTATACACTTGGTTGTCAGCTCATGTGTGCTGCAGATCCAGGGCAGCCAGTTTAAGGTGGGTGTGGACTTTGGGACAGACCTCAGTTCAGGGACGTCCTCTCACTGAGTCACTTCAGTTTAAAAGCCCAGCTGTGTAAATGGCTTACAGCATACATTTAGAATGTACACTGCTACATGACACGCAACACAGGTCACCCAGGCACTGGGTGTGTGCCGGACATGCCATGATAACACGCCAGCAAGTTAACACACATGCGCGCACGCACGTGCATACACACACGCACACACACACACACACACACACACACACACACACACACACACACACACACACACACACACACACACACACACACACTTTATGTCAGGGTGGCAACAGAAATGAATGCAGAGGGAATAAGAGATCTATCTATCTATCTATCTATCTATCTATCTATCTATCTATCTATCTATCTATCTATCTATCTATCTATCTATCTATCTATCTATCTATCTATCTATCTACCTATCCATCTGTCCAACACACACAAACTACATGCAAAATCATTTTAGTAATAATTATTTAATTGAATCCCAGTGGTCTTTGGCAGCACTAGCCCTCAGCCACCGTGAATTAAGGCATTTCCTCCTGAACAGACCACAGTTTCCAGACCTTTTGGCCGCTACTTTGGCCTGTGCTGAGCCACAGTTCAACTCAGTTCAGTTCAGTTCAGTTCATGTTCAACTCTCACACAGGCCAGTCCCACTCAGGCATCCAGGCACACGCTCAAGCGCTCATAATGCCCAAACTTAAATGGCCATTTACTCCTCCCAGACCACAGGAAAGGGCAGTGACTTGGACGTCTGCTATTTGCATCCTGGATGACTGAAACAGTGGCAACATCATCACCTGTGTTTATGTTTGGGAGGGGTAGGGGGGAGGTTGTAGTCTCTTACTGTAAAATGTCATCATGAAGTATGTTAGTCACAGCTTATTCCTGTTCTCATGCAATCCTAACTGGATTAACGAAACCTTTGGAGAGCGTGAGGAAAAGAGATAGCAGCACATTCCAGCTGTGTGTGTGTATACATAAGGGCTTGGTTATAAATCAGGGTAGCAGTTTATCTGCGTTCAGCAGGTTCATGTTGGGAAGATATGGTCTAAGCTTTGTATTGTCCTACATGTTATTGTGTTTTTAATTTATTGTATTCTTAGTCAACAAAAGCCAGGAAAAGATTACAGCCAACAATACTTTGTGACTTCCCTACCCTGTCTGTGGCACTCAGCACCGACCACACTGGTTCCTACTGATGATGTTAACCTTTAAAAACAGGTTATTGTGTCATTTTTTTTAAGGAGCTCCAAGTCATTTCTTTTAAAAGGTTGGGCAGTGTAGTTCCTGGGAGGTGTTACTCAAACAGGGGTAAATATTGAATTTGTTGGGAAGCTGTGGATTACACATTTAGTGTGTGGGCGGTATAGGTGACATGACTCAAAAGCAAGAGTAATGAGTGATCATGTTTATGATGAATGATGACAATAAAAGCCTCAGCTTTTGTAGGAAGTTACACACTTGTTGTTAGGATAAGTCATTGAAATTTTACACAAATTCGGTCTCATGTAGTGCACAGACACAGTTCACTGCTTTAACATATAATGGCAGCATCATAAAATCTCCTTAATATCATGATGGTCGCTGTCTCAGTTTGAAGGTCCTGATGTTGTGTGCTTCTTCGTTCTGCAGCTTTTCTCTGTGATGAAACCCCTGACTGATGGCTCTCTGCTTTTTTAAGAGTGATGCTTTACATCAGTCTTACACTCAGAGGGGTGGCGCTGTAAAATAATAGCAACACAAAAGTGAACAAAAAATCGAGCCATTGAAAACATGTGCTACCAGAGTGTAGGCTTTAGGAACGCGCTCTGCTTCCGTTAATCTGCTCCAGATGTGACACATTTCAATAAACGAAGTTGAAAAGCAGTAAACAAACAAAGGCCCCACTACTTTATTTCCCTCACTGTCACAATATGTAATGTGTAACAGATGGGCAGTTATAATCTCACAAAGTTCAAGCCGTGATGTTGCACATGGTGACTACTTGTGTTGAGTCAAAGCTTCGCCTATATTCAACAACGAAACAAGGAGAAGTATCATACAGACTTGGCGTGCAGAGTGAGTCAGTGCACCAATAGGTAATTATCCTCCATGTTACCTTGGTGACCTGTCAGGGCACCAGCTGGCCCTCTACCATTCATGGCGCTTTGTCTAGTCCCGCATGTGCTGCCACACAGTTGTCTGCCAGCTCTCGCCGCTTTAGAGAATGTGTTAATAGGAAGGAAACGGAGAGGAGAGCAGGTTAGAAATGTCTTAACTGGTAAATTGGTTTGGATTTATTAAGGGCTTTGGCTTTCAGACAGCATTGTGTCACAGCTTACGCGGTCGGGGCTGCTTGCTCGGAAGTAGCTGTGTCACATCGCAGTCACGTCAGAGGCATGCAGCTCTGGTTTTATATTAGTTGGTAGCAGCCCACACTTGTAATTTGAAGCGAATAGCTCTTATATCAGTCTTTTTTACAAACATACTCATATCTTCTGTTTGTTCTCTCCCCACCCTTCTCTCTATTGCTCCTTGCATTCCTCTCCACAGTGGGCTGCCCGTGGTGCTGAGGTTAATACAGATGTTTCCCTCTGTCTACAGGCCAAAGCAGCTGTGCACTGAAACTTTATCTTTTCAGAGTCCAACAAGTCCCCTCATCTCGACCTCCACCATCATGTCTGGCCCCGTCTCCCATCCGTCCCACATACTGGACCATCTGATACCAAATTTCCTTCCCTACCCTCCCTGAACCAACAGTATTGATTATCAGCACTGGCCTCCTAGTTTTAATTAGTACGTTATCATATGGTCCCAGTGGTGTTGTGGGGGGGTTAAGTCTCCAGCCTCTCACTCTGGCCCTCACCTCCAGAGGTTTAAATCTCCCGTGGTCCCAGACATAAAACATTTCAACACTTTCTCAAGTTCTTTTGTGTGTTTTTCCACTCCCCATCCCTCCCTCACACATACACACATCATACACACACTTTCTCTAAACCCAAAACACTGCTTTCCCTGTCTCCCCACTTTGTTTCTCACTCCTTCTCTCTCTCATAAACACACACACGTGCACATTTGTCTTTTGTTGAGTTGTTAATTTGATACATTTGTCTTTCTTGGTCTCTCCATCTCGCACCAGAAGCTGCGTTCCAAAATGTGGACATAAAGACCAGAAAATTAAAACAACCACATGTTGAAGGCCACCCTTTCCTCTGTATGTGCAGCCTGTCCTTGACAGTGCTAGAATGCCTTTTTTCCTTTCCTGAAGATTTATGTCATCGCTTCTGTATACACTCCTGGTAGACCAAATGCGCATGCATGTGTGTATACACGCATGCATACATGTGTGGAAAGAAATGCACATACCCTTTTTTCCCAAAAGGAATGCTTCTGGAGCTAATTAGTGTTATTGAGTGTTTTATTGCCTTCTGGTGGACAGGGAGTGAGCAGAAGCAGAGGAATGTAACAGTTGGTACAGATAGCCTTGCCTCCCTGTCAGGTAGTTTCTCTTAATGCTCTTAAGGATTTGACATATTACGCTGAGGTCCCATGTGTAAATAAATATTGCAAATGGAGACAAAGAATCTCTCCCCTCATAAGCTTTTCAGGCAACTTTACAAAGTCCACAGCCGGCGAGATTCAGGAAAGTCGTTTTTTTTTTTTTTTCCATTTGTTATCTCCAAGATTCACCTGTTTAACCCACGAGTCCAGAATGACATCTGGATGTACATAGCAGAGCCTCTGTGCTCTTGGCCAGACTAAGGCACTTGCTGGGAGAGATGATGAAACACTCTGCGGGTGGGACTTGACAATGTGGCGAGTGGTCAAAAGGCCCAGATGTACTAAGCAGCGGGCGTTCTCGCTCTGCTTCAATGATGGACGGAGCTTCTTTATTGCCAGGAATGTTGGGCTCATTTTAGTTTTTCTAATAATTTCACTCTTCTACTCTGACTTTTTTCTGTCTGTCTCCTCAAATGTGGCTTCAATTCTGTGGTAAACTCATACAATATGCGACCACTGCATAATGCAAGGAAGCAAATAGGAATAATCGATACACTGAAGCGAACTGTGAGGCTCAAAAAAGTGCATCGGGTAACAGGATGTATCATTTTTCCACCCATTTACCCACTTCTCTTTCATCTGGGTTACTTTGGCCTTGCCTTATCAGTGACCTGCAGCACATAAGACTCCCCTGCACTTCCATGATGCCGGGTACCAAGCAGTGAAGCTGAGAGAGCAGATGTGGGCCAGAGCACAGCCAGAGATCCTGGGACCAACAGCTTTGCTGCTGCAAAAACAAATATAGCACTCTTTCCTTGGTACTGGGGCACAATGAGATGAGGGGAGAAGTGCAAAAGAGAGATGAACAGTGGATCACAAATGGATGCTGTGCATTTCATTTAAAGCGAGTCCATTTCTTTTTTCTTGTAGGAACATAATGTGCTGGTAGAATGCTTGTGTTAGAGCAGCGTGTGTGTGTGTGTGCATAGTTAAACACTATTTTAGAGCCACCTACCCTGCCCAGTCACCAGCTGCACTGTGTGATGTTGTTCTCCTAGCGGAAGATTGCGTTAGCGGAAGCTCGTAATGCTGACCAGATTCCTCACCAGGTTCCAACAGCCAAATCAAAGCTTGTAAAAGCCGAGCACCAACTGTACACAAGTGTTTTTATGATAAGTGATGAAATATTGTGTATGTACAGCTTGGAGTATAAATTGCATGTGGCAGGTTTCTATTTATTTGGGGCGAGCATGCAGCTGTGTTTCCCCTCGTGTTTCCTCCACAGATGTTTTGTTTATTTGAAAAAGGAATAGGCTGTAATTAACCAAAATAAACAACAAGCTGTGAAAATTAGGGTGCCACCATGCCCCTCATGTGTGCAGAAGATGCCACTCTGGGGATGCTGGAGGAAATTGTAAAAAGTTTTATGTAGACACCGGAAAATCTGTGTCTCTTTGTGCTGATGTGTGTATTGTATGTGAATTTTCCTGAGGTCTATAATAAGAGGCGGGCGGCTTGGCTGGTCGAGGAGGGTGTGGCCCCTGTGGCCACAAAATTAAAGAACATAAAAACAAGGGGACGAGGGGAAGAGTGAGTGGGGGAAACTAAACGGCTGTGGTTCCACATCTATGAGTCGTTCTATCCCACCGCTGAAGGGAAGTCCAGATGGTCACAGTGGCATTAGCACAGAGAGGAATCCCTCTCTGCTTGGCACAGATCTGTCCACACCCCTTCATCCCCCATCTCTCCACACATTATATCATACCGCAGAACAATGGCCGCTGAAGATTTAGGATGTGGTTTTCCTTGCTGCCACCATCGCCTTTCACTAATGTACAATCTCTTATGACAGACTTCTTGAGGGAACACGACGATGTCTCAGTTCCAATTTCAGAGATGACTCAATTTGTCCTGCAGGGCCTCAGTCAGAGCAGTGTGGGATCATCAGAGTCACCACACTGGTTTACAGTAGGCGAGGGCTTTGCCAAATTATAAAAATGTTACAAAACATGAATATGAATGTAAAATGATCAAATGCGACACAGTCAATAAAAAAAAGTAACTGAAATTCATCTGCATTGAATTTCAAAACATTTGGAACATCCATGGTTCTGGAAGTAAACATCCCATTGATTTTCCTATAGACAATGTTAAACGACACAGTTTGAGCTTCTTTCCATGTTGAATCGGGATGAAAGTGCAACGTCCACAGTGCGTTTTGTCGAGATGCATCCAACCACCCAATTTACAGCAGATGTAAGATTTTAGGATATGCAGATTAAATCCGTTAACTCTTATTCTTTAGACTCAGTTTTACCAAGCTCTGATTTACACATCGTCTCAGGCTCACGTTGCACATATTGTCGTCCAAGGTTCATGAAATTAGACCCTGTCTTTTTAACTTAATTATACTAGAAGTCTTAGAGGTGTATTAAAACCTTTGTTGTTGTTTCCTTTTTCTTTTTTTTTCAATTTGGTAATAAATTGACAACAGTCTCAGTTCTGTCTGTGAATGTGAAGCAGTAACTTTCTCTGCTGGTGACCTGGCAGCTGCTCTTAGCCAAGAAACAGTCTAGCACATAAACTTTGGCAAATTGTCATTTTAATACTTTGTTTTTCTAACTGATGAAAGAAAAAAACTGTGTTAAATAACGAGGTTTGGAAGTGCTTGTAGTAGACTGTTATGTGTGCTGCCCAGCTGTTGGCTGCAGTTTTGTACTTAACAGGCAGATGTGTGAGTGGTATTTCATAAAATTATGAAATACTCCTTTTAAAAAACTATTAGCAGACCACTAAAGAGAGGCTTTACAGTCCGGTACATTCCTGCGAGCTCCACTGTGTTACATATCCACTGTAAATCTCTGGTCCATGATGCCCTGCGAAGCATGAGGTTGAACCCAGCACTACAGTTGATGGCTGTAGAGGGCAAACATGTGTGATGGCAGCAGTCAGAGAGAGGTTACCAAGGCTGCTCTGAGTATAATCTTAGACCCCCCCAGGAAGGTTTGTTTTGACCACAAGTCTTAAATATAAAGACTCTTCTTCCTGTGGTTACTGCCTCTCCTTGCACACATGCTCAAAGGCATGTGTACGTGATTGTACGCACCCGCACAAACTCTGTGGTGAGTTAATGATCGTTAACTGTGAGTAAGTTATAGCATGAA
This sequence comes from Selene dorsalis, assembly GCA_900303245.1. Taxonomy (NCBI): domain Eukaryota; kingdom Metazoa; phylum Chordata; class Actinopteri; order Carangiformes; family Carangidae; genus Selene; species Selene dorsalis. The sequence continues at coordinate 65,409 of OMNW01031398.1, forward strand.
ACACCAGTGACCCTTTCCCAGGGAGCCAGCGCTGTCAGACCCTACAGCAGTATAAATACATCACAGGCATGATGTCATCAGGAGTTGCCAGTGGGCAGGATGTTTCCTAGCGTTGTAATGACCCTACTGTGGGTAGTCACCCGGTACCCTGGAGATCAAACCCTCTTTATTCTTTATAGGATAAACATCTTGAGCAATCTGCCCCCTCTTTGCACTCCATTTTTCTTCCTCTTGCTCCTTTTAGCTTACGGAAACTATGACTGACTTGTTTCCAGCACTGTACTTAGATTATTGTTGGAGTAAACGCAAGAGAAAGAGACAGATCATTATGGTGAATCAATCAAATTTTCATTCTTTTATTTAGTGTAACAGTCCCGTTCATAGACCTCCAGATCCCATGGCAAGATGATCCGACTCTGCTTTGATTGACTTACCTCATCGCTAGTGTCTGGGGCTTGTGGGTATCAGGTGTGTTGTTGGAGTTAATGGGCTCTGCAGGGATGCAGAGAGAGGTGCACATAGCGGTGGCACAGTTAACTCATGGGAACTGGAGGTGGGGTGGGAGAAAGGGGTGGGCAAAGCTTAAGCCATCAGTTTAGAGAA
>OMNW01031399.1:0-34680 GCA_900303245.1 Selene dorsalis
CTTACTGCTGTTTATTTGTGGGTCTGAAGACACAGACCAACAGGAGCCAGTGACTCACACACACACAAACACACACTCACACATGGGGCACTTCCTTTTGCTATAAAGAGAACACCCTCTAAAGACTTTCTAAAGAATATTAAGTCTTTTTATAGAACTATCTAAGACAGCTCAGTGATGCGTCCACTTGAATGAACTAAATGAACTAAAAATGAACTGAAATGAACTTTTACTTAATGTAATTAAGTAAAATTTATTTAGTTGTAGGGATATGACTTTTGGCTGCTTCAGATACTGAATGATGCTGAATGCTCTGGACACATTCAGCCTGTAAATGTTTCACTGAACATGTGCCATCCAAGAACAATGCCACCCAAAAAAATCCAGCTCCAACTTCCCACTACTCCGCTGGCCTGCGTGTTTGCTCTGGCGCGCTGTTGCACCAGTGGTACAGACTACTGTGACTTCCAAAGACAACCAGGGACCGGTGAGAAGAACAAATCAAGGACATCCATCACGGAGTTATACCAGACAGATGGAAAGAAAAAAGGAGAGAGTGGAGAGTCAGAGGTCCATTCCTGTCGTTCCCAGCTGACTGGTCAGACATGTCTGCAGGATAGGCAGGCCAGACACAACATGGAGCTCACACTTCTAACTTCAGACACTACTGGCCTTGTAGGATCTTTGGTGAAGATCGGAGGACCCACACATCAATGGATGGTTGAAGAGGAGACATATAAAAAGGCAAACGAAGGAAGGAAAGAATTGCAGAGAAGAGGCAGAGTTACTGGAATACAAACAAATCTGACAGCTGATAATTCATTACAGTGATTCTGGACATCACGTTGAGCTGCAGAACAAACAGTGCCCCTTAAATGCCAACAGCAGTTTGTGAATGAGGTTTAACCACTGTAAATGACATCCTGTGCAGATAACTAATGATGAGTTGTTGGCCTTGGCATTAAGCAATTGACAGAAATCACTTCAGACTTAGTCTCCCTCGCAATGAATAGACGATATAAAGTGAACAAAGCCATTCATATCAGCAATCAGTTGCCAAATGACAAGATGGATGTACAGGCTGGGGCGCCAAGGAAGCTGGCCTGCTACTTTCAAGCAGGCCGAGGACGAGTGAGATAAAGGCCGGCAGGCATCCCAGCAGCCGTTCCCGCACAATGGGTCCATTGACAGGACCCAGCTTATAGCTGCAGCAGCACAGGCGCTTAGGTCCAACCACTCTCTGTGTGGTGTGGCCACTGAGAGCTTTCTGGGCTTATCCAAATGCTAATAGGTCCCAAAGCCGACTGGAGCATAGCCTTTCTTCTCCTCTCAACCTCCCACACGCTGCAGCTGACGGGAATGAAGCAGAATTCATCACTCTATCCCTTCCGTCCTCTCTTTGGGCACTGAAACTATGAATGTACCACTTGACTTTACTTTACAGCTGCCCTCTGTGCTTTTACGGATGATATGCGCATGCATGCTACAAAGAGGTGGTCTCACTGCCAAACACTTCCATAAAGGGGCCCAAAGACAGAGAGATATGCCTGCAGAACAGACAAACGCCTGTGCACATTGTGTTTAAGAAGCTCAAGAGTTTCAGTGTGAGACACTGTGTGACCACCACAACAATGTGTGGGTGAAGAAGTTAACCAGGCCTGGGTCCGGCACATTCCTCTCCTGGTCAGAGTCATGTCAGAGCTGCTGGCACAGTGTCTGCCAAGCGCGTGGATGAAACCAGTGAGGCCCTCTCTGGGAAAACAGTGGACAAGCGGACAGACCAGCATTCTGGCGCGTGGACTCCCAGCATCAATGCTGAGAGAGGTTATTGTTACAGTGGAAGCTGCCAAACACTCCACCACCCCAAAGGCAGAGGGGGAGAGCATAAATATGTTTTCACTTTAAATGACGCCATGTTCTTTGTCTCCTTAAAATCCAGAGGTATTTCCTTGATTTGAATCAAATGCTTCAAGTAATGTGGACACCCTGTGTCTCTGCTTTCCTCTCTGTTTCAAACATTATCTCATTCTTGCTTCCTTGTCTTGGCAGTGCCAACTGACAACTTGTGGCAGTGTCTGCTTTCCATATACATTCGTGGCAAAGTTTAGTCCAATAATTGAAACTCTCGTGTAGTAAGCTGGACCTGTGCATCTCAAAGCAAACCACAGAGACAAGCAGGCTAATGGGAAACACACAGGGCTGATAAAAACCAAGCAGCTTCAGAGCTAGCAGCCTCTCGGTAAGACGGGCTCAGGACTCAGTGGTTCCCTGAAATGTTGATTAAACTCATGTGTAGCGCCGAAACGGAGCCTCCTTGTTCCAGACCCCAAAAACCTTAACTGAACCCTCCACTTGGAGTAACTAAGGACTCATTCTTGACAAATAGTTAAACACTAAACCTCAGCTTGGTGATTTATGTGTAAGAGGAGAGTTTGGACCATCACAGGGTCACGGCGGAGTTCGTTCATCATGACACTAATTGCACCGCGGAGTTCATATCAGCGCATGTGGTTGTTTGATAGCTGTAATGGCCAGTTGATAGACTGTGTGATGCAGAGTTAAGTGAAGTGGACTGCTAAAAAATTTAAGGCAATGTGCTCTTTTGCAGGGGAAAATACATCTGGAATAATTTCTGTTATGGAACTAAAATCCATACAGGGAGTAATGAATTTGACAAATAAAGCTGAGGATGCTCAGGCTGAACCAGTAAAGCTCTGGTTTACTTCACAGAGTGGGATGCGTGCATCAGAAATATGATGCGTGAGGGATACAAAAACATTATTGAGGGAGGGTGTGAGCGTTGGTGAGTAAGAGGACTAAACAGAGTGAGAGAGAAATAAAAGCAGTACAGCAAAACTGATTTTTCTAAAAACTTCCCAACTCCAGTGTGTTTAAAAGTCAAAGGCTGTGAGTGTAATTCTTGGATTATTAAAAAGTTTTTTTTAGAACTTGCAGAGCGTTTCTGAAGAGACCGCGGTGGAAGAATCTGATAAGTAAATCCTTAAGCTATACTGTGGCTGGTAGCACGAGTGCAGAATCAAGAGCTGCTTTAGCAACAAAGATTGAAAAGGACATTTGTGATTCCTCCTGATATAATCCAAATCTTCAGATCACATTCCTTGGACTTGCTTGCTTACCTAGTCGTTCTTTGCCATTTTAGCGTGGTTTTTAGCAGCCACGCACGCACACGCGCACACACGCACACACACGCACACACACACACCCTAAAAGGGCCTAACCTCCACTGACTTTTCAAGGGCCTGGATGTTAACATCAGTTAAGGGCCGGATGTCTGTGTGTGTGTGTGTGTGTGTGTGTGTGTGTGTGTGTGTGTGTGTGTGTGTGTGTGTGTGTGTGTAACTATCAAGTGTGCCTGTGGCAGCCGAGTGGCGAATCTCACTGTCCACTTAAAGGTCAGAGCTGACCCTCTCGCAACCCTGTACTGCTATTTATAATCACCACCCATATCCCCACCTTCCAGCAGTTCCAGCACAAAGAGGCTGTGGAGCAGGAGTGAGATCAGCGATAATGCTCAACACCAGAGAAATACCAAAGTATCAGTCAGGTGTCTCAGTCTCAGCCCTGCACTGCTTTCCTCCCACCTCAGCGTCACATTCGAATGTTAATCAAAAACTTGTCGTCACTGAGGGACAACTCCGAGGCCGAAGAGCAGAGGCCGGTCAGAGGTGTAGCTGAGGCTTTTATTACATTTGAAATGATTCTTTACAGCTTCCACAGAAGAGGGAACACAGCAGTTCTCTTGTTTCAGACCAATTAGTCTAATCCTTCAACCTCGGCTTACAGGCAAAAATGAAAAGGGCTTTAAGGATTTTCTAACAAAGAATGCTGCATTACGTTCTTTCCATCCTCACGTGGTAGCCACACAAAAATACAGACACACACCCTCCTGTGTCACCTGTACACGGTGGCTGCCATGTTTTTTTTTCTGGTGTGTGTTTTTTTTTGTTAAACATTTTGAGAAGCTCAGTGGGGGTTGAGTGTTGGTGGAGCTGAGGCTGATTCATGCCTGACTCACCACCGCCAAACACCTGAGGGGCGGAATGACAATGCAGACTGGACCCACACACAATCACACACCAACCCGAAATCAACAGAGGACCAGTTTCACTAATGTACACAGCCATGTGGGACCCGGGGGGGACATGTGCATGAATTTGTATGTGTGTTCACCACCTGGACTATCTCACTTGGAGCAGCAGCATCACCTGAGGCGATGAATACACCTGAGACACAAATACACCAATGGCATGTTCGTCTCACAGTAATCCTGCTGGTATCTTGTCTGATCCTCTACAGTATTCACGCATTATGATTCCTTTACCTCATTTTACCTCCGGAGATTGGACTTTCTTCTCTCTCTCATTGTGCCCCTTCTTATCTTTTTCCACCCCTCTCCCTTTTCCATCTTTATCTCACACCTACCATGCATTCTTATTTGACTCCGTCTGTTATTCATCGACTCATCATTCATTCATCAGAACTCTACTGAGACATAGGTGGCTTCACACCAGCCTTTACAAATTCACACACATTTTCGGGGTCTCTTGGCAAATGGCAGTGCAATGAGTGATCGAATTACCAGTTTTTACTCTGTCTTTCACTGAAAAACCTCCCGGAAGGATTTAGCATGGGGACAATGGGATCCCTGAGAGGACGTAGAGAAAGAAAAACTATTTTTGAGCATTTGCAGTGCGCACAGATTACAGAAAGTGTCACAAATTCAGCGGGAATTCACATGAACAATAGGCAGCGTGGCAAAGAATAAAGACTTGTCATTTGAGGGCAGGAAAAGTTCAAAAGTATTTATCATAAGAGAAGAATAGGATCTCGCCTTTTTTTTGCGGCCAGATATTTAAGAGCTTATTAAAGGATTCCACATAAAGGGAATCACCCGCATGAGCTTTGGAACGCGCTTTTATCCCGGCACATAATTGCAACCAAATTACAATAATTGTGCCAATTAAAGTAATCCTGAATGAAGAGAGTGTCATCTTAATGTTTCAGTACTTGGGATAAGAGTCTCTCTAATTAAGACTGAATTGCCTGGCTACATATTCATTCAGAGTGCGATTAGCGCTGGAAAAAAAAAAAAAAAAGTTTTGAAGAGTCCAAGAAGTGTTTGGCTCTAGTCAGGTCTCTAAAAGGGGGATTGTTTAGTGGCTGAATGTGGGGTCAGGCCAACAAAACAGAAAGGAAGAGACGATGAAGGGAAGAAAGGAGTGAGTCGATTCTTCACAGACTGTGACATAAAGAGCAAATGCATAAAGTGCAACAACATCTGGAAATTGATTTACATGCAAATACAGGCAAACGCAGCTTAATTGTAATCAACGGCACTTCAAAACACTACTACCTTACCATACAACAAATTCTCTGCAGTGTTCTGCCTCCTGCGCTGTGTGTGTATATGTGTGTGTGCGCATATATGTGTTTGTTGAATGCAGCCTGCATCTCAGGGTCTGATTAATTACACTGATTCTCAGAGGAGTTGGGGGTGACATATGTTCTTGCACTGGTGTGAGAGCTAGGTGTGTGTGTGAAAATGTGTGTGTATGTAAGTGTGTGTTGCATGTGTACACCATGCACCAGTTTAACGTGTGATTTGAGGTGTGTGTATACATATGTTCAATCTCAAACACTTGTAGTGGCAAATGCTGCTTGTATGCAAACTTGTTTTAGTTACAACCTGTGTGTGTTTTCCCACAAATCCTTGAGTGTATGTGTGTCTATAAGTGCATGGCATGCATTAGTTGGTGTGTGTGTGTGTGTGTCTGTGTGGGTGTGTGTAATGAACAGAAGATTCAGGTGCAGCGCCAGAAACACACTCCTGAGTGCGACGGGGGCATCCTGGCACAGACAGGGCACCAGATGTCAGAGCAGCGCAGGAACCTGCTCGGCGGACCAGTGACACTTTTTTTTTTTCAAGAGCTGAAAACAGGATCTGGGCGTCCAGGAATAAACTCTCGAAGGGGCTGACTAAACCCGCCCTCACACACCATTAGGTCCAAATATGTTAACCCCCTCAACCGAACACAGAACTACCTTACGTCCAAACCAATCATCACTGACAAAAAAAATGCTCATCATTTCAGACATGGATTGACAGTGTTACAAATTGCCCAAAACTGCATGAACAGCCATTTCACAGTCCCTTGAAGTTCTTGGAGGTGTTTCTAGACACAAAGGAGCTGAGAGATCTTGTCCCCTGATCTTGGATTCACTTATACTTCAGTCTATGTGACTGATGGTCTGAGCATTTCTTGCAGGTCTTGTAAAACACGCCATTGGGGTTACAACTAACAAAAATTGTCATTGTTGATGAATCTGTTGATTATTTTTGGTCTATAAAACTTCAGAAAACAGATGACAATAACCACCATAATCACCCAAATTGCAATTTTATATTTTCAAATATCTTATGAAGTCCAATCAAAGGTCAACAGCAAATCTGGAGCCACGGATTTCTGCTTGAAAATAAATAGACACAGCAAATCATTCATCTTAGTGCTGATCGCCTAATCCTGTATTTGTCTTAACTTCTATTCAACAGCCTTGTTTTATTTTCTGTTAACAAAGTGAACTGCCTAATGTTCACATGAATTTCACTACGTCACAAAGCAAGACAAGTTTTGTTAATTGTCAGTTAGGTGACATCTTTCCTTTTTGCTGAGTTAGTTATTTCTGTGATTAACTTGGATCTTATTGAGCATGTTTATAAGCACCTCCTATAAACATTTATGTGTATATAAAAGTGAGTGTATATAAAGTACAAGATTAATATATGCATGCATTGTTGTTAATTCTAAACTAGCTTATAAATTAAAAAAAAATACATTTGTGCAATAAGGTGCAACAAAATCTAATCAGATAGTGCTCTTGGAAGGGGGAATCTGTAATTTAAAAAGAGGAACTTTCATTGTTATTGAACTAAAAAGATGCAGGCCCCTAGGAAGACGACCAACCATTTTATAAAAGCTAATGAGAATCCAACAGTGGAGTAAAAATGGTAAAGGAGAATAGATATTCAAAAACACTGTAAAGGTCACAACAACAGCCATTTGTCAACACGAGTGCCCTTGAACAGGATCCTGAAGTTGCACTTGCTCATTTGCTTTGAGTCACTAAAAGAGCTTTGATGTAATGTAATGTGATGTAATATAATGACTCTAAACAAAATCAAGGAAATAAACATACAATACCCCATTAACAGTCTTTGGGAATTGCTTTAAAGCAATAACCATGAAGCAGGAGGGAGTCAGGTTAACCTGGAGCCATAAGGAGTCATTAAGTCTCTATTGGCAGCTAAAACAAGGAACAACTGAGAGAGACAACACTGGGAAGAAAGAAATGATATAGCTGAAAATGATAGTCACAAGGCTGATGATCCAAATTCAATTTACCAGTGATCAAAACCAAAAAATACAGCATTTGAAACATGGATTTGGGGTTGTTAATTAATATAAGGGTTAGTCCAAAACACTTCCTGTTTTGTTTTCTGTATAATTTCTGGCCATGACACTGGCTAGCCGCTCAAGCTGTAATTTGTTTTCCCTACTGAACTAACAGAACATTTTAGCTATGCTCTGTGAGTGTGAGCCTGATTTCTTTGCGCCAGTATCTCAGACAGACAGTGCCATCTTTGTTACACAGTGCTTTCCCCGTGCTACCTTGCATTAGTCTGGGCAGCTCCCGGTCTTACCATTAATGATAGAAATCGCTGAGGTTATTAACCGATTACACATTCTCCATCAGATTAGGAGGGCTGTACTGGCCCGCTCAAGCTACAGGAATTAGTGCTACACATTTCTCTTCACGCCGTGTCCTATAATGACACCTCACAGCCCTTCATGGACGCTTGTTATTGCCAGGCAAGTTGCTAAAAACAGCTTTTAGCCGTTTTGAAAGCATGTGTGTTTGTGTGAGATATGAGGGGAGGTGGGCGACTGTTTTTATTTTTTCCTCCCTCTTCCAGGAGTTCAGGTACATGCCTCAGAGAATGGCTGTCACCTTCTACACTGAGAAGCACTGTGTTATTCACAATATTTCCACGTGGTTTGGTAATTTCATTTTCATTTGACTGACAAGGTAGGGCATACAATCTAGACTGAAAACATCTGCTGGCTGAATTTTAAAGAACCTCAGGCAAGGATCGAACCTGTACCTTATTTCTACTGATGGAGATGGAGACAGAAAACATCTCTTGTATACACTGCATTTGTATAGTCTATCCATAGAGTGGTTTATAAAATGTCATGTTTTTCTGATGCTCGGTCTACTGTGCTGTAGAAAGCCTCACAAAGAGGAGAGAAGAGGAAGAGCGTGCAGCCTTGTGACTGAGATGCAGGGCGACAGTTGACCTATAAGGGGCTGACTCACCCCCACGTTCACTTCACCACTAATATATTCACTTAGTAACGCTCAGGGGATGTGCAGTTCCGCTGTGAAAAAATGGCTGAGCACTCATACACATGACTTGTACATATATATGCATGATAAAACACAAAAGAACATGCATGAGGGCTGAACCATGTCGATCTTGTCGTGATAGAATTTACTTCTTTTATCTTGTTAGAACATACAGGAAATGGTCAACTGATTGCACCTACAATATATGTGATATTCGTGCCTGTGTGCGCAAGTGCTGTACATGTGCGTATTCATAGACGCTGCTGAAAAAGGAAAGCAAACAGAGGCAGCTATCTCTCTTTCAAACGGACAGACAAACAGACAGTTGGGGGACGAGGCCCGAGGTTCCCAGAAGCCAGTCAAGTGCCCATCCATAGCTCATAGAAAAAGACAGAATAACTCATCCAGAGCAAAAAAAACAACCTTAAGAGCTTCAGATCATAAGAAGAAAGAGGAAGAAAAGAGCAAGCAGAGAGACAGAAAAAGATACACAGACAGAGGCCAGAGTCTTATCAGCGGAAGATTAGCGCAAGCGATAAGGCCTCTAGGCAAGGCGTTGTGTTTAGCCTGTTTGAGGCTTCCTGTCATCATCATTAAGGCCGCTTCTCCGACAGCCACTGTGGAAAACAGAGCAGCCATTTGGAAAGACACCCAATGAGGAGGGAGATAAAGAAAGACAGGACCGTTGGTCAAAAGCAAGATGATGGCTATATTAAGTCTAATGAGCAGTGTAAGCACAATATCATCCTGCGGTAAAGCTACTTGAATTCAGGGCTAGTGTATAATTATATCTGCCACTTTTATTTTCCACAATAATTATGGTAAAAGTATGGACACATTTTCTGGGTGTCCACTATACTTAAATATGGTAAAGATATACAAGGGAGAAGTCTGGCCAGCAAATTTTTTCCACTCAAATTAACAATTGCAGAAGGCAGAGAACATGATATCCCATTCTCCCCAAACTATACACTTCACACATAACACTTTACTGCTATATAACAAAATAGAAGGCAATGCCTATTGTCCTTTGAAAACCAAACAGCTAATGAGGCAGTGGTTTGCCTTAGAAATGGGGGAGGAAGGGCTGTCTGCAGAGTCTAGCTGGCTGACAGTAACTGTCTGTGACACTTCCCTGCCGCAGGAGTCGTGGGCGCTAGTGTATTGTGACAGAGTGCAACCTTTAAAGGCCAGAGACTGATACACAACAGCACCGAAACCCAGCAATTCAGCCTGTGCGGCCCCTTGTCTGTGGTGAGCAAGCCTAAAAGTACCCGTGACCACACACATACAAAAACATAAAAACTCTGTGTGCTGTACACAAGCAGAGAGAGAGAGAAACAGACAGACAAGGCTTTCCCTTTCGTGTTCAAATGAAGACGTCTGACCTTCAGTTCTCTCTTGTCCAGTTTTTAAGAAATGTGTCCTTTCTTGAATCCAGAGAAATCACAGTTATAATACAGTCATTATTTGCCTTGTGCATAATGATCAGTTACAAAATCTGTCTGTCAGTTGCCAATTAGTGTGGTACTCATAAGCTCGGGCAGTAACTGTGCACTTACGTAGTCCACATGGAAAAGAAGATCCTATACTGCCACCTGTTGGTCAAAGTTACTGAAATCTCACTTACACGTTTCAGAAATGGGAAAATAAGTAAAACAATCCTTTATTGACTCCAACACTGAGATTGTGTTGTGGTTTGTGGAACTCACCATGGAGGTTTTATTATTGCACTGACAGAAGCTCAGAAGTCATTTGGCTGAATTCCTCTGACTAAGTTTCCACTGAGATCATTTAGATTTTCTCTGATGTTAAAAGGAGTCTTATCCTGTGCTGTGGCCCAAGTAAGAAAGAGAGAGAACTAAATACAATAAAACAAGAAGAGAAGGAAGGTGAGAAAGAATAGGTGTATTGAGGAAGCCTGTCTATCTTTTAGATCAGTAAAATGACTAAATTATAAAATGTTCTATCCATCATTTATGATTACCTATTGTTATTTTTATTACTTATGAGCCGAAAGACAAATAATTTTTCCATAGATAATTAGTTGAGTACATATTTATCTATCTAGTGTTTTTTTTAGCTGTTTGTCTGTATGCGAGTGTGTTTATGTAGGTAAGTGTACCTCTCATAGATGGTCTTGAGAGTGACCTGGTCAGACACCCCGTCGGTCTCTTCCAGGAACAGGATGATCCATGACGTCCTGTAAGGCCACTCCTCTGTCAGGTTGATCCACGATGCCAGCCGATCCCAGTTGAAGATGATCTGATTTGCTCGCAACAGCCGGCCTGTCAACAATGATGCAGAGGCCTTCAAAGTCACTGGTTTACTCTTAATCACAGTCTAGCCAAGAACACAAACATCTGAGGATCCATCCTCATGGACCAGCCTGCATTGTCATGGTCAATTAATAATCAGTACAAAGTTGTGGCGTAAAGAATAGCGGACTAAATTAGTATCAGTTTGAACGTTGCGATATTGTTGTTGCAAGACCTATTGACACCTGATAAACTGTATGTACAATATATTTGATATCTGTAACATATCATGATTCATATCACATAATCCAATTAGCTATGGAGGCTTGTTGCTTAATATTCATTCTCCATTTAACTTCCTGGTGGCCCTTTGCTGCATGTCATTCCCCCTCTTTGTCTCCCCATGTCCTGTCTCTCTCTGACCATCGTATCAATTAAAGGCACGAAAAGCCACAAAAAATACATTTAAAAAAATCCTGGTTAAGCTTAGGAAAATTAATTCTTTATTAAAATGCTTGGTCAAATGATCTGCTTCTGCAGCTTTGGTTTAGGAATAAATACAATCACAGCTTTGTTTTTTTTAGTTGTGTGTGTTCAATCCCATCTCCTAAATAATGACTAGTTAAATTAAGCCTAAACACTTAATTTGTTACCTGTGATGGAAACAATATTGAGCAGCCTCCTCATGGTCTGCGGGCTGATATCACTGAACCAGTCTTCAGTCACCAGCAGCTTGGTGAGGTCAAATGACATCTGTCTGGTGATGGTCCTCTGCATCTGGCGACGTCGGTATGTATCCTTGCCGGGCAGCGGGTGCACAACAACAACAACAACAACAACAACAACAAGAGAAAGCCTAGTTAGCATAAGACTGGGAAAATGTTTGGATCCACTCTGTTCATGTTTCACTTGTTGCTTTAGCGATGTTGGTGTGAAGCTCAAGAATAATCCAAATTTTGAAACAAATCCTAATTGTTTTTTTTTATATAATTCAATGACAGAAATCTCGTTATAGTCTCAGTAAAAGCAGTATAACAGCAAGAAATGAAAAGGAGGAGCTGGCTTAAAGCCACAGATTTTTTTAAAACCATCACAGCCACAGTACACATTTAACCTCATTACAAACGGACACTAGTCAAACAACACCAAAACGCTTCTCTGACACTGAAGAAGTTTTAAATCTTCCCTATTGTCACTGCTGCAATCTGCTGCATCACAAGACAGGAGAACAGGCGTTTCAGGGTCAACATGTGACCTCGGATTTCATCGTAAAAAACTTCTATTTAAATGAGCAAAGGAATACATGAATGGATCCTATTTACATATGCACCATTAACACACTTCTACGGTCTGTTTTGCTCTCTTTTGTCGAGATAACCCAGGAAAGGTCTGCACTTAAAGTAAGTGAATTGGTGTGAGAGCAACCACTCGAGCTATTTTTTCTCACACTCTTAGCCCCTTCCATATCATCTCCTCATGAGCCACACATAAAATTCTCTGGGACTGCAAATAAAAATCAAAGGGCCACTGTCCAAAGCTGAACAGTCATGATACACAGGCGAGCTATTGACACAGATATACCGGAGAACATCTGTGATGATATCAGACAGCTGCCATGGTCATGAGCCAAGGCGAGGCTTTTGGTTGACTTTGAAGTCGTAACGCCAGTCTCATGACCTCTTTCTCAGAGAGATGAAACATATGGCCACCACTCAGTCAGGCCTGAAAAGGTCTATCATACAGACAGCCCTGTGTGGCTGACTGTCCAATATGTATTGATTTTCACTGTCATTCTACAGCTCGGTGGTCCATTTAGATGTTTCTGTATTTGCTTCCTTATTGAAACCAGTTCAGTTAACAAAATGGTTATACTTGGAGGTAGGAAAACTGAATGCTGGGTTCCAGATAGCAATTGTTTTCCTTATAAAGAGGATTTGTATAATTCCACCAAATGGAAATAGGATGGTCAAGATACTCATAATGTCATCCAAAATTTAAGAAGCCAAATGAAAATGGAGAGCCACTAACTGATTTTCTCCTCCTGCCCTCATTTTAATATCCACTTGTAGAAAGAGGACTCTCCTGCCAAGAGCTAGCAAGTGGCAGAGGGCAAATAAAGAGAGCATGCCACCCCATAATGAAAGGCCCAACACCAATAATTGAAGGTACTAGATAAACCCGAGGTACAAATAAATGTCTAACAAACAAACAAGAGAGGGGGGCAGGAAGAAAGGGGGGTAGAGGGAAGGTCTCACAGGGGGGAGGAAAGCATCAGCGACAGCAGCAGAGTCACTTAGCCTCCTGCCAGCAGACCTGGTGCCAGTGTTTTGTCACAGGGACCCACTGCTGCTAGGCCTTGTCATTAGGCTGTGGCAACGCAGCAGGAAGGATAAACAGCCATTACATCAATTACACCAGGAACCTTGGCCGCACACCGAGCACCTCTCTCTTTTCGTCTGTGTGTGTCTCCTTCTGTCCTCTGGCCTCTGAGATGCCTGCCAACACTGCGCATGTACTGAGGACCCCCCCCCTTCAGGAAGGAGGCTGAATAGAGAGAGCACTGAGGGGTTCTAAGGCAGTATCCGTCACCCTCACCCACTGTCTTCCAACTAAAATTGATGTGAACTAGCTGCATTTTAATTTTGCTTGATTAATGTGAGACACCAAACATTCATTTTCATCTTTAGGATATTTCCAGATGAACACGAGTGCTTTGGGAATAAGTATGATCCAAAAACAAATTAATTTTATTTTGTATGAACAAAACATCTGTCTCCATTTTTTTTGTATCACAAGCCTCTCTGCAATTTGCTATTATTGTTTTTATTGTTTTGTTGAGGTTAAGCAGGTTGCTGTTCTTAATAACTGTGACAATTAGAGCATACGGTGCCTGATATATTGGTCTTGGTTTATCTAATTGTGATGCACTGTAGTCCTAGTGTTGGATGTGTATGTGACATACAGCCTAATGTCTGTTACTGATGTTATTTTTCCACTGCCAACTCAGCAAGGACCTCTCTCTTTGAATTTACTCTTACAGTGTCTTTTGTTTCTGTGCCATGGTTCATCCTTGTCTTTTTAAGTGAGAGAGTTCAGTGGGGTCAGGAAGCCTTCATGCGAGGCTACAAGCCTCAATAAAAACATTGCACAGCTCATTCAAAAACAAAACCACACTTGAATTGCTATTACCCTGCGGTTGAGGGCATTCTTGCTGCCAAACTTGGCCTGGTCTTGGCCCAAGCTGTTCTGAGACATCTTCCTCTCCATGTCTTCATGCCATCCTGGAGACAAGGTGAGAAAGGGACAAATATAAACACAGCTGACCACTGCTTATAAGCAAAGACCATAATATAGATGTCTATTCAAATAGGAATGCAACCTCTGAACCTGTCCATCAATGGCACAAAACTGGTTGCAAATCTCCGTATATATGTACAGCATATGTTTAAATAGGTTGTATATTTTTACCTTCGACAGGCAATGCCTCTCCGTTGCCAGGGGCTGCCATACAAAGCTTTTTGGCTGTACTGAGACCTCTGCTGTTCAGGAACACTGGCAGGTGGACGATGTTCCTCATGTAGTCGTGGCCATTGATGTTGGAGTCTCTCAGCACACTGTTGAGGTTTTGGTTGATAGCTTTGATGATAATATGGGGATCGCTGGCAAAGATGGAGATGAAGGGGCCTTTAGAGAACAGTACCCTCACCTGGAATGAGAAAGGGACCATAAGTTAGCGTGGAACCTCATGACCTTTTTTAACATGTCATAAAATGTGTTTTTCAAACTATGCTGTCAACCTGTTGCACTAGTGTAACTTCGTATATAAATAGATATGGACTTTACTGCAGCTATGTAAAAATGTTTTTAGGAGGAAGAACCATCTGTGGAGTGTCTACGACTTTAATAGCAAAATGGATGGTTTACAATCCAATCATTCAACAACATGACAACTCGGGTCAAAAGTCAGCTGTAATACTGTGAGAGCTGGCTGTGTGCAGCACATGGTTTTGGGGAATTCCACTCTACAAACTAAGGGACACTGTCTACGTGTCACAGGACTTTGCTTTGTGCTAAATGCATACATGGTTTGTTAACCACTAGCCAGCTCCCTCTGGCTGGCTCTACAGGACCTCCATCCCTGCAGCAGCTGTCAGCACCATCATCTAGGACAACATCACATGATGTCTACATCTTTAATACAGACTTGTCTGGTAGGAAAAGTACACAGACTAAAGAAAAAAAAGATCTGATTTTGTCATTTGTGTAACCTACGAAATTGATTTCTGAGTGTGTTTGATCTCTGAACAGAAGACGGTTTCAGAGTGACTGGGAGGTGCTTGCAGAGATGAGAAGATTACATTAGCACACAGGAGGCTGCCATCTTCTCTGGGATTACTTCACCAAATAACAACATTTGGCTAAAGGAAATTCTATTACAGCAGCTGGGAGCAGGAATCTAAACTTGGAGGTAAGCTGAGGCAGCTGGGAACACCAGGGTGGCTGCACTGCAACAGAGTGCAACATGTGTGAGATCTGTGTGCACAGGTGAAAAGATCCACTGCAGGTTAAGGCCACTTGGCAGCTGCTATACAACTACCTGTTTCATGGTTATTGATGTGAAAAAATGCTATTCTTTTATTTTTATTTTGTCTTGTTATGAGTCAAGAGAAAGCTGCCCTTATCATCCTTGTGCCCACACACACAATCACATGCAAACACACACACCGTATCCAGCATTTGCAGAACTTTGTCCTGTTCACAGGCATCTAGTCCATCGATGATGACGGCCATACGTGTCTGGTTCTGGGTGAAGCCATCAATGGTTTTAGCCATTTTTGACATAAGCTCCACTTCATTCTTTAGAACCTGGAATTGGAGGAAAAAAAATCAATGACTCAAGATGATTGGATATTTAATGTTTGTGTGAGAAAGGAAATTGACTGGATTAGGAATTACAACTCCATAACTTCATAAGCAAATGAATTGCCACTTGAGCAATGACAACAGGATGTCATAGGATTTTCATTCGTTTTTGATTAGGTCCAATGAAGTGCATTAGTCTACCTTCATAAATCCTTCACTCTTGAGTTTGTGCAAGTTGTTGGCAGCGCTGTGTAGGCGTTTCCTTTGGGAGTTGAGGACGGAGTCAGCCACTTGCCACCAGGTCCTACAGTTGAGCAGCAAAGCCAGGCCCACCACACTGGCCATAGCTATCAGCACTGCATTGACTGTCAGGTTCTCTGGGTCCACCTGGAAAATAAAGGAATTTCCACTATTAACATTAAAGCAACACTTACCTTCCCAGGAACTTTACACTTTTCTTTGTTTAAATTAAAATGCTATCAATAAGCTCATGGCACACTAAAATGTAAAAGAAATGCACTAAGGACAGACGCTCATCATTATTCCATTCTCATATGGTTCTGAGAAAAGTCTGACCAATCATATCATTTGGTCCGAATACAATGACTCGCTGAGCATCTTGAATGTTCTTATGTGACTGCATGCTCACTCTTCTCTACCCCTGACCCTCCATGTCTCCACTCCATGTCTGAATGTTGCTATCTAACACTTCACTATAAAACTCATCACTCATCATTGACCCTGTTTAAGCGTTAAAACTTAAAACTGTTGAAGTTAAGGCAGGAGGAAGAGGTGAGTGGGACTTGGAGGGAGGTGGAGATGTTGATGTTCATATTTTTTCTATGTGCTGTGTGAAATGCTAGAAAGGCAAGAGTTGCTTTAAGTGACCTATTGGTTAAAAAGTATACTGTTCATTGTTATGACTCACCTTAAAGATGGCCAACAGGGCCATGCCAGTAATCAGACAGCCGAGCGTCAAAGAAAACAGCACAAAGGAGGGAACACAGCATGTTTTCTTCCACTTTTTACCTGGGGATTGAAAAGAAATGTAGACGGTCATGATGGGAAGATGCACTTAGGGTAAAACATTAGGAGAACTTTCTTTCTACCACAGACTGGAATTACCATTATCTGGTAATGCAGGATGTGGTTAATGGGACCAAAATTGGATAAACAGTTAGTCTCAAGCACTGGATATACTTACAAAAACTTCATTATGCTGGAAAGAGCCCCTTTCTCCAAAATCTCATTTTGCAGTGATGCAAGTAAATACTAGTGTAAAAAAAACTAATTAAGTGAACAGGCTTGTTGTGCTATTAAACAGGGATGCATTTCTCTTCTATTTCTGGTTCTATTTTGGTTTCATTATCAAATAAACTGCCCAACAACTACTTATTATACTGTCACACCAAGACCACTATCAAGGTCAACAACAGGTGGTGATTGTGTGTGTGCTATGGGCTAAAAGGTCACTACATGACTGACATCTAAAATCAAAGCCAGTGACCTCACCTTGAACCTCATCATTCTTGAAAACCCTGAAGAGCCTTGTAGCCATGAAGCCGAACTCCCTCTCACATGCATCAGAGAGTGTGGCAATCATCTCAGCCATGGAGGTCTCCCCTCCAACGCTCGACAGACGATTGTAATCTGTGAACAGGAACCTAGGAAAAATGTTGAGAAGGGACAATATGGGAAACGGGTTATTTACCAATCAAAAGAATAGAATAGACTCTTTATTTTAATTGTATAATGCAAGAAAACCTCAGATGATCTCCAATAGGTGCCTCTTAAAACAAATTAGTACAAAAGTGAACAAATGTATTTTGTTCTTGGAAACATATATATATATATATATTAAATGTCAGTATAAATCAATTAAGAAATAAATTTGAAAGTTGAGTTGTCACCTGACAGGCAGGGCACGTGTTGTCTGCTCAGGAAGTTCAGGGGGGTTGACAAACATCAACTTGAGTAGCAGCTCCAGGTAGCCAATCTGGCGGGCCAGACGGGTGCTGATGACCCAGGCCCAGTTCCAGCTTTCCCTCTCACGGCGGCTTCCAAAGTACACCAACACTGGAGACAGAGCAAGGGGTTGTCAAATGAGTGGTTGTAAAAAAACTTTTTAGGTAACAACATAACCAAAATAATACCACTTCATTATTATTCTTATTATTATCATATTAAATATGAACCTAATAATCTAGTCTTAGTATTACAATGTTCATTTAAAAATCCACTTCAGTGCAAGAAGCTCATCCTGTTGGATATTACTTGTATAATGGCACCCTCTAGTGAGCAGTTTCAAAATTATTAATGTTTCACTTTAAATAGACAAAAAATTCAGTACAGGAGGTATCTAAGATATCTAACATTTGTTTGGTATATTCATAAAAATAAGTATAAACATTTTTTATTTAATCTATTCATGACTCCCTTTGTGTTCAGATTAAAACAGGACTTTCTCGTAGTGATTATTTCTGGCATAACTTCTGCATCTCTACATCTCTTGTCCTCTCACCAAAGAAGATGTACAGCAGGGCGAGCAGGCTCAGGGAGACAGCGATTGCCAGCTTGGGGTCGACAGTAAAGCCTAGGATCACGGCCACAGAGCCACAGAGTAGCAATGTGAGGAAGACCACTAGCCATGAGAACTGGAACAGCGGCTCTATCTGCTGGCCTGCAAATGTCTTCATCTCATCTAATGAATGAAAAGGAAGGAGAAGGGGTTAAAGAAGAGATCAGGTCAAATGTTTCAATTGAGTACAAGTGGAGATTAAAATACAATACACAAAGTGAGGATATGAAGTTACACGAAAACAAAGCGTTTTACTTTAATTATCACAGAAGGGTTGAGGAAATTGAGAAGAAGGTGCTGCCCTTTGTTTTTGACTTCATTCAGTTTTTTTTTTGCTTACTTACCCTCCAGTTTTTTAAGAAGGAAAGACTTGCCGCTGCCCCACTGAGCATACAATCCAACACAGATAGGTGGCTGCATGGTGGGCTCACTCAGGATGTCTGCTAAAGCACTGCTGTAGAGGTCATAACCCAACATGTCTCCATCTGACTCTGAGGGGGAGAGGTGTTCTGGGAGAGAAAAAAAAAGGCAGAGAAGAAGATGATGATTTCTGAACCTGAATTACCACATTTTGTCACACATGCTTTTCTAAATGACATGTAGTTATGAGTCATACTGGCTCCAAATATCTGTGTGAGGATGCTTTTCTGGTGGGTGCAGTCGATGTTGTATGGTGTCTCTCCAGCCTTGTTGGGGCGGTAAAGAAGGCGGCCATCTTTGGGGTTCCTTAGCAGCAGCTCAGCCAACTTGCGGCTCCGCCCTCGGATGGCAATATGAAGGGGTGTATCTCCTTTCTGGGGGAAGAGGAACAACAAACTGATAATGTTCTGTCCACTGAAAAAGTAAAAGTAACTCTTAAATAGTGGGCAAAAAAGAATCATCTAGAAATATAACAGCAGAAATGTATTGCCTTGATATTATGAGGGTTCAGTGTGAGGTTAAGTGTGAGTTGGGTGAATTATGTGCAAGAGTGTTTTGAACAATACCTTGTCCACTGCTGATACTTTGGCTCCTCTATCCAGCAGCAACTCCACTATTTCTATGTTCCTCATTTTAGTGGCTTTGATAAGTGGAGTCTCTCCCTCCTAAAACACAAACCCAATATTTCATCATGTTCATTATAAAATGTATTTTGTACATAAAAAGCTATATATATTTGACATTTAAATTTACAGTGTAATGTTTCAGTACAATAAATGAGAATCATGAGAAATAAAGACAGAAACATGTAACTTAAGACGTGACAAACAGTGTGAGTGTGTATTGCTCCTTTACATCTCATTATGCCTCACCTTTGTGCAGCTCTCAGTGTCAGGGTTACACTGTAGGATGTCTCTCACCATGGTGGCATTACCTTTCTCCACCGCCCAGTAGAGGGCAGTCTTTCCATCCTGTCATAGAAAGGACAAGGCACATATTAGCTAGAAAAAACAAACTGCCAGAAGTGTAATGTTTAGACATGAATGTGGTAACATGATGTGTTTGTTAATAGATCAGTTTCTGTGCAATTCTCACATAGAGAAAACAGTTGATTTTACATAAAAACAATAGAGGTTGATGAACTGTACAGTAACAGTAAGTAACAGTGTGACATTTCACACAAAACACAAAAACTCCTGCTTGGTTTTTTAACATCAAAAAACCAGCAATAACAGTGTGAGAGGACTCCCACCTGGCCCCTGACGTCAATATCAGCGTATTTGTTCAGCAAAGCTCGGACTATCTCCACATGACCTCCTCTCACTGCTCCAATCAGCACTGTCTCTCCACTCTGAACGAGAGGGTGAAAAAGGGGGGAAACATGAGAGACATGAATTGCATTTCATTCACATTATATTTCAAATCTACCACTTTACTGTTGCAAAACAGTAAAGGCCTCACCCTGTCTGGGATATTGACGTAGGTGCCAGCATCCAGCAGATCCTGTACAATCTCAGTGTGTCCATCTTTAGCAGCAATGGCTAGGGCTGTGTTTCCGTCCTTGTCCGTCATGTTGACATTGGGGTTCCTCTTCAGCAGCTCCTTGACAGCTTCTGTGTAGCCGCCTTTCACAGCCACAATCAGAGCTGTCATTGAATTCTGGAAAAAAAAGCACAGAAAGGAGTCATTTACAGATTTTCAGTCATACAGTCATTACTTGACTGGATGTAAAGATTTTGTTTAGTGTTCAAACGTTTAAATGACAGATGTTCAATCATTTATGGCTGATCACAACAAACTGTGTTTCCCACATGTTGACAGTTTATTTCAACAGCTCTGGGAGACACTACAGGCTTAATGACAACTTATTACTGACATCTCATTTAGCGCGCCCAATAATTCATATATTATATCCAGGCACTAGAGTCTCTTAATCACATATGAATTACTCGCTCTGCAACATTAGCTACTACAGTTCCATCTGATTATTGATGCCACATATAAAACTCTCGCATCGTTCAGTTTGTGTCGGCACAGATGTAACGTGACTCGAAGGAGCACAGATGTGCTGCATCATAGGTGCAATCAATTATTTAATATTGTAGTTTGCTGACACATTTGCGGTGCTTGGCAGCATTAAATCTTGATTGTGTGAAAACCACACAGATGAGAACAGGCAGCTTTGTGTGTGATGACACCCACAGTGGGCCCAAGACTAAATTAGACCTGCTCAGCTGTTAAGGTACCTGTTCAGACTGCCAAATCAAATATCACCACTGTTTGGCAGGAAAAAGTGCCAAATAATAGCATCCTTATTCAAGAATTATTTTTCAAAGCTTCAAACTTTTAAAGGCTGACTGAACTTTAAAGATATGTTTAAGAATCATAATCTCGTTTACTGATGATTGTCATTATTTTACTAATTATCAATGTAGTTTTTGTGTATTATTAATAATTATGTGAATGATAATCATGACTTGCATGTGATAAAATGCCACCCCAGTGTGTGATTTTAGATCGCATGCTGGCGGTGGAATCAGAGGCGTGACATGTGACACATCAGCCTTGTGTTGCACTTTGCCACCTCTCTCTCTTTTACACAGGTATTCAGGTTTGAATAGGCTGTATAAAAAGGAGGCAAGACACAGCAACATAGGCTGTGTAGCGTGTAAAAAGGCCAGCAAGGCTTTGTAAAGGTACAGCTGCTCAAAGAGTTAAGAACCATCCAGTTGAAATCAACTGCGATCCACTTACTGCTCCTTCCTGGTCCACATCAGCTCCATTGGCCAGAAGGTGTACCACACAATCATAGTGGCCCTTCCTGGATGCCCAGATCAAAGGAGTGGTACCATACTGCAAAGAAAATAAGAAAAGAAAATCAGGCAGGAGACGATTTAGTCCAGGAACATATGGACTTTTATATAATTATAAAGGGACATTAATGAGTAAAGGCAGAAAGGAGAAGGATTTGGGGCCTTGGGGGGTGTAGGCCTAAACACTGGAATCTTTTAATCTCATACCACTGAGTACATCTTCTGTTGTGATTAAGGAGAGGTAAATGATGAACATGTTTCAGTATGTGGTTACCTTGTCTGAGCAGTTAACCTTGGCACCATGTTGCAGCAGGAGATGGACAATCTCGGCGTGACCGCGGCCTGCCGCCCAGATGATGGGGTAGACGCTGTACTGTTGGGGGAGAAGACAGAGGTGAAGTCACACTGACAGTGACTAATGATCAGTGTCAGGCCTGCGGTCACACTGACAATTTCTGCAACCTCACATAGCTATACCAGCAAATGATGGAGCAGGTGTGACGCAGTGCAGGTAAACAGCAGTGACTATGGTCACTTTATGTTACCTTAAAATTATGTTACTGACATCTACAAACAACAATACAACAAATATTTGGCAGTTAATAGGCAGTGAATTAAAACACTGCAATACATTTGCACAGAGTAAACACTCATACAATGAAATATAAATACAATGATATTTTCTGAGATTGGATTTAGTGGTATAAACATTTCCTTCTTCAACAGATTGAAATATGCCATATTCTGTAAATATAAATATTTTCTTTATAGCTTTCAGTGTAGCTGATGGTAGAAAAATATAATGTGTCCAGTCTCAGTACCTGACCAGTGATGTGGGGGTTGGCCCCTTTCTCCAAGAGCAGCTGGGCAACATCTGTACAACCTTTGTAGGCTGCCCACATGAGAGCAGTCCAACCCCCCTGAGTAGAAAACACACACATATTACTGTCAAGTTGAGTAGAAAAGTTACAAGGCCAAGAAAGGGGAGAAAAGATTTGCTCATGTCTGCCTCTACAGTCACTTTATGTAGTAACCTGGACAAACTATTATCAGTATTGTTTTATTATAATAAGGTGTGAGGGCTACACAAGTATGAAATGCCTTACAGAACGGGTCAAATCCTAGCAGATTTTGTGGTAGGAAAATGTGCTATTTCCAGCTGGTGTGACACACTTTCCACTGAGCGAACAGTGTCCACAGTGTGGTTTATTATAACCCCACTGTGATGACTTGCTGTGATCTGTCCTGTACAACTTAGACACACCTTGCATGCCAATGAGTCAGTTAATGTCCTGAGTCACTTCCATAGCATCGGAGAGGCTACACATTTAAAATCAACTTATTCTAGATTGATATCATGTGAACCTGTAACGTTTTAGTGCCAATATAAAATTGTAATGCATCTTTTATGCTCCCCACTGTTGGCTAATACTCAGCTGAACTGCATTTTTAGCTGCCGGAAATGCACATTTCCTCTTGAATGGGCCATTTCCATCACAGCTAATGCTTACCAAACATGCTTAGCACCAGGTAACAAATATGTTCATCTCATCCTCATATCCCCAATGCTCTTCTAATAAATATACAAAATAGCTGCTGCAGGAGACCGACAGGCTACTGTCTGCCTCTGACAGCTTTGTATCCACTGACTAAATTATATCACTGCCTTGTGCCGAGACAACCAGAGCTCAGTAAATGGATTACTACTAGACAGGAGCCATCATACTGAAAGTAATTTCATTTTATGACCATTTCAAGGCTAATGGATCATCCTGTTCAACCAGAACTGGGGTCATCACACCAAATAGAAAACCATTAATGTACATGTACAATCAAAATATCATAACTTTATTACATTTAAAATTGTTTAAGGGCTACATTTTAATAGTCAGTTTAAAGTTTGAGCAGACTGTTTGATACGTTACTATCCTTTGTTCTTGTTTCTTGTTACACCCAAGATTTTTTTTAGTAATTTTCAGTTTTAAATACTTTAAATTGAAAATCACTGCAGATTTTAGGGGGGAAAAAAAGTTATCTAAATCTCCTCTCATGCTACATCGCTGACTGTTTGTTTGTCTCCCCTCTGTGTTCTCACCATGTCTCGATGTTCCATGTTAGCATTGTTCTCCAACAGTTCCCTCACCACCTCAATGTGGCCCTCCTTAGCTGCCGAGATCAACGCCGTCCAGCAGTCCTGCACACAGAGACAACTGATCACCGTGCGAACTCCCATCAGACTCCGAATCCAGTTGGACAAATGTTTGTCGGAGCTTTACACGGGACGTCCTGGGAATGGTCAAAGCACTGTACCTACCAGCTGGTCGTACCAGGTGCTCATAGGAACACAATGTCGCATGGACATATAGTATCAGAGAGTAGACTACAAGAGACAAGAGCGACTACAGCATGTGATGCTTCTCCTTCATCTTCTGCATTACTGCGAGAGTGAGCACAAGTATGAGTGTGCCAGGTGTAATAGCAGGTTACATGTACGTGAGATGTTAATGACGGCACAAGAGCAGGCGTGCGTGTGCGTAGATGGGAGAATGCATGCATGCGTGAGTGTGTGCGTGTGAGAATGCTGGCTTCTGGAGACACAGGGTGTTGCCCAGTCACTGGATCCTGTCATTTAGTCAAAAGAGTGAAGGCAGAATTGCGTAATAAGTTGTCATTATGGCTCATGATGGCTCATAATAGCTGAGGACTAAGCCCTAGTGTGGTGAGTTCAGCAAGATGGAACATCACCAACGTCTTCACTGTCAAGTGGATGGTGTGGTTAAAACGACCACAATGTTTTTCCACCAGTGCTTTACCTCCATTGTGCTCTCACTATCTCAGCAACGCCACGTGTACCTGTGTGTGAGGGTGCACTCATATTAGGGAGTTGGGATGTTGTGTGTGTGCGTATGCATGCTCACAACATCATCCAAGTTAACGTTGGCTCCTCTCCTAATGAGCTCTTGTACTATCTCCAGATTGCCCTGCTCTGCTGCCACCATCAGGGGAGTCTGTCCGTTCTGAAACAACAAGAGAGAGAGAACCAACTCAAACTGTGATAAGGATTTACACAAGCTAATTAACTGTACTGTTTTCCCTCTAACCCTCAGAGAGAGCTCAATGGAAAAAAAAATGGCAGATGGTGATGCTATTTGATGACTGAACTTTAATCCTATCCTGTACGACATCCAGATATTCAACCCCTTGATGAGATAAGGCCTTTGTGTTGGTTTTCTATTAGTCAGGGTGAAGCGATAAGTTTAGCACTGTGCAAAGTTTTTCCTTTTCTTAACAAATCTCAGGAAAATACTGCAACCAGTGATGTGCTCATGTCAATAAATATCACCCCAGACTCACTGCAAGTTTTGACCTTAAGTCAATTCATTCATATTGAATGTATTAATCTGAATTGAGAATAAGAAAGAGTGAAATATCTCCCCATAACACCTGTAGTTTTTAGAAAATGCACTCAGGCAGGAGTAAATATTGCATTGACTGTGGGCTATTTTCAGCTGAGGGTTTAGTTCGGTAGCATCTACAGCAGCACAATGCACGTGGCATTGACAAGGCAATCAGGCTACACCTAAAACACTTGCTTGTGGGATGTTTTTAATCTAATTTCAGCCATCTGATTAAGATCAGAATCACCCCTTTCACTTGTAGGTACTTTCTTCCCCTTTGAAGTTTTCATGTTCTATTTGTTTACAACGCTGAATCAAAGGGGAGGTTATGTGGCTTTTTGATACTGATCCTGGGAAAAAAAACCTTTAATGTTAAAAGGGATTTCTACAAAGAATTAAGACAATGAAACATGAAAACTTCCCAGGAAAGTACATGCTCTTGGTAGGCACTGTAAGCCAACATAAATATTAACTTTAAGAAGATTAATTACTGAAATGGCTTCACAGTCACTTTCAGTCTCATCACTGTTTCCATTACAGCATCAGAACAGATCTAATACCCCTTTTCCCACAAAACACCTGTTACATGATCCTTCAGAGACTTTGATTACTGCGCACTTATCCTTAGAATAAACATCCTGAGCCAACAGGGGTTTGTTGTGATACGGCTGACTTACATCGCTCCTGCTGTCCACATCTCGGAACTTGTCCAAATGTGCTTTGATGGCAGCCAGGTTCTCCTCCTCCACATAACTGAACAGACTCTGGACAGCCAGGGAGGTCATCTTCAGGGAGGTGGTGGTATCCATGGCTGACTGTTACACACCTGCACACCACTGAAGAAAAGCCAGAGGAAAGCAGATTAGCATGAACAGTAAACAAAGGACATCAGAAATATGTGTGGCACAGCAAACTGAAAATCACTACTGAGAGAGAAACAGAGAAGTTAAAATCATGGTCAGGAAGTGGGTGTGGCGTCTCTTTGATGTGAAGTAAACAAATCCAACTCACACGCACAGACAAAAACTGTTACATTACCTTTTTTTTTTTAAGTAAGTCCAGTTATAAATGTTATAAAATCGGTCAGAAAAGAGGATGTCACATCTTTAGAAACAATAATAAACTCTCTGAAATAAAATAACACATGAAAATTTCTGCTGTGTAGACTTACTGATAAGTAAATGTGTCTGTATGCTTCCATGCCTTTTGCACAGACAAGGTAACTACATACTGAAACATGTTCATCATTTACCTCTCCTCACATTTAGAGTGTAGATTTGCTGTAGAGGCACATCCACAATACTCACGCTCCCACACATCAAGTGTCTACGAAAACCACCACAGATGCATCCTCAAGCTTTGGGATATAAATACTTTATAAGCGTCGGTCTCAGTGGCAATTTGAAGACTTTTTGTGGCAGGACATTAAAATATGGTTACGGTAGGAAGATGCACCGAACATGCTCTCATTACATAAGGGCTAACAGGGGCATTTCAGGTCAGTCCATGTTAGTTTAGTTTGTCTGCTCATGCTGAAAACATGAGCTGAAATTTGTCTGCTCAATATAACAAAGGCACCGCTCAACAAACTGCTCCAAGTTATCCTGTACCACCGAAGACAAACAAAAACCTTTAAACTTTCTTTTGAAGTATTTGAAATAATAATGAGTCAGACAATTGGTGCACTCAACTGTGCAGGCCAATTATATCAAGAAGACCAATGTCAGTTCTACCCTCCTCCACTGCATTAACTGGACTTTGGGGAACTTGTGTATACTAAACAAAAAAAATGGCCCAAAAGTACAGTAAGTGAGCAGCTGCACAGCATTTGACTGCAACTGCTTTATAATAATGGGAAATTATCAGCAAGACACAGTTAGGCAACTGTCTGCATCTGACAAATCTGACAAATACAGATGGCCCAGTTTGGGAAGTAGTTAGGCCACATTTTGTAGAAGTATTTTAAATCCAGACATTGACATTGACGAGCATGTTCCGCTATTTACTGAGTCATTTTATCTCCTTTCTGGCAGTCAAGTGGGCCAGGTTCTTCCCACCGATTGCAAAATCCTAGAGTGACGTAGTTGGGATGCATCAAAAATACTTAGAAATTACATTTCTGTATTTTGCAGACACTTCCTCCTATATTCAGGCAAGTTCTCCTGTCAAAAATACCCAGATTTTACTGTATTATATGTACACGCCTAACAAAAGAAAACCCTTCAAATATGGTTGCTTTCACTGTATTAGGGATTCAGTAAATCGATGAAAACTCATTAATGATTCATCAAGTTGCACTCTCCATCATGGTCAGCCTTGCTTCCTGCCACAATGACCAACAAATTAATCAACAGCTTTCACTGCTTTCAAGTTGTCTTGGTAATGGGTTTTACATTAAGACTATTAAACATGCTGCTCGGTATTTCAATAATCCTTGAGACCAGCAGCTCAGGCTCAGGTCAATAAATGCTTAAATGTCACATGCCTGTTGGATTGTCAGTACAAAGGCCCAAAACAGTCAGTTCAGTCCTATTCAAAGCAGCCACTGAATGAATAACTAGATATTCTTCTATTTTTCCCCAAATTCTGACAATGTTTGTTCAGACATGGAGACATGTAACTGTTCTCCTATATCACATAGTGACATACTTCCGTTAAAAAAAAATCCTTTGTTTACAATGAAGATTGTTGACACACCCTCTTCAGCTCCTTGTCTCTCAGCACAATGGGTGGACAACTACACCACACGGCAACCAATCAGTAAACATTTAGCTCTCCCTTGCTCTCTGCTGAGCAATGATCAGATGGGAGCTCACACGCATCTTTTTAACACAACACACACCCGGACAAAACAATAAAAATTGTGTAAATAAATGATTCAAATTAATAAAGCTCCACAAATAAAACTGTGGCACATGAAAAATAAGAAGGTTAAAGGAAGAGCCCCTTACCTTGGTGTAGGGTGAAACTTAAATGTGGCTATTCAACACCAACCTTTATTCCTTGTTCACTCACACACTGTATCAACAAGCACTGTGAGGCTAACGCTCAGCATCCCCCCTTCACTCCAGGCTGAATATTAGATGAGGGGGCTGGCCTACGCCCATCTCTTCCCAGCACAATAGACACACGCGACCAGATTTCCATTCATTACATGCACTGGCTCGGCACCAATTTATACAGATAAAAGGCGAGAGATGATTAAGATGTCGGCCTAATTTGGGTGATTTCAGTTCATGAGTGATGCAATAAAGTGACATTTGGCATATATTAATGCCACGCTATCACTGGCAGGTTACTACTGTATTCACTTGAGTGTGTTTTAATTACTTGATAGCCCATCAGTTAAAGCTAAAATATTAAACTGATCCTGGTGTGTACTCTGGTATATATCTGATACCTCACCTTGTATGGGATGGGTAGGAAAATACTGAGAAAAATACAACAATAACAATAAGTCCTAATTTGTCAGCAAATGAAATATATTTTATTGCAACGCTTTGATTACAAATTTGTTTTTATAATAGATTATTTGGGGTTTTTTTTTCTTTCTTACTACTTTGTACAAAAAATTGTAAGAAGATAGATAAATATGCCACAACAGCAGAAGCCAAGCTGATATCTTCCAAAGAAAAAAAAGAATAAAACACACTATATTCTGCTATTTTTATGTGCCAGTCAACAAATATTCACACGTGCAAAGCTACAACCAGCGAATTCGCAGCATGTTAGATACAAAATAAAAATAAAAACAGCTTCAAGAAAACAACAGGTCAACTATCAAATTGATGCAGCTCATGTTTCTCGCATTGAATCACTGATGAATTGACTATTTCAGATCTACTGTAAAGAAGGATGTTTGTGCTTTTAGAGGAAGAAAGAAGGAAGAGGAAAAGCAAAAATTTATTTAAAGCAACTGTATCCCAGGCGACAATTTTGTCTCACCATACACACTTAAGTATTACTTACATGAAAATAAAGGATCATCCAATCCTACTGTCAGGTCAGATATGGTTCAGTATTTATGTAAAAACACAGACCACTAGATATCTTCACAAAAACAAAATGCACCCCTGTCAGCCAAGCTGTTATCTGCATACACACAGATGTAGGTAGTATGAGGAGGCAACACTGGATAGGATTTCTAAATTTAACCAGTCAGCTTTCTGAAACCTGTCATGTGGGTATGAAACTGCTGAGGACTCATTTCCCTGACACATACCAGAGTCTACTACTGAAAAAAATATCAGGTTCACTGGGTTTGTTGGAAAACCTAAACAAGAAAAACATGACCCTGGTCTTTACATGAGTACAAATCTCAGTGTGTATCTTAGATTAGAGGAGGCTCTCGGTTTTACTGAGTAAACCTGCAACTTGGACCAAGTCCCTGGTCACAGGAGCAAGTGGGACTAAAGTAAAGGTCTTGACAAACAGCCAGTCAGAGCACAGGGTAATCAAAGTAGTGATAAACACACTCTGGGTTTATGCTGCCATGTTTCCTTACTGTATCTGAATAGGTTAACGCTATTGTACATGAACCGACCCTCCTCAGAGCTACGTTATCTTCGGCTTGTCAAAAAAAGTAAACATCTGGATGAGACACACACGTCACATGGCTTCAAATGAAAATGAAAAAAGCAAATAAAGACACAAAATAGTTCAAGTTTTCTTCTCGGTGTAGGACAGTCAGGTTTTGGTAGATATGTTACAGGCAGTTTGACGTCCTGTGTTTAGTTCTATCACTAGGAAGCAACTGCAAAACAGGAGCTAGCTGAACTGCCAGCAGCTAGCAGGCTAACGTTAGCTCAGAGAGGCTAGTCCTCCAACAGGTCTTTTATTTATTTTTTTCACCTCTAAAAGTAAAAAAGCGCGGAAACTTTAGTCTTCTTACCTGGGACGGGTTGCTCTGTAGGCGTGTGTGTTTTTCCCAGTTCGGGGATATGTAGTTAAAATTACTTTTTCATATCATTAGAGCGGCTGGCTGTGTGTTGAACAGAGCGGCGTTGAGGAGCTGCTCCCTGGTTGCTACAGTGAAGCTCCGCCCCCCCAACTACCCCTGGTTACAGTGGCGTAGTAAAGACCCCCCGCCCCTCCTCCCGCCATCCAGCATAGTAAAGACCCCACCTGACCTGGAAGATACATAAGTGCACTTACTCAAGTATTACCTCCTACAATTAGTACCTACGATACAAATTCATTTTCATTTTCATTTTCAAAAACATTTCATTATGAATAATAATCATTATTCTACTACCAAAGAACATATAACATACTTTAAATTATTTCCTGCTGTAAGAATACATAAACAACAAATGCTGCTCAACAGGCAAGGATAATTTTGTGCCATCTGCTCTAGCAAAATTTCAAATGTGGGACTTATTATAATACTAAATTATTAGTACTTTCCTGGTTCTACTCCTTAAATCTATAATTTCTGTGCTTATATTGAACAATAACTGATGAGCCTAAAGGTGAAGGCCAGTTTATTACATTATGCTGCTAACCAACGACATAAACTAAAAAAAGGTTACCTCACTGATTTCACTATCTTTGGTTCTACCACAAACTGCCATGAATGGTATCTGGACACTTACAGAAGCGTTGGTGGCCTATACTGGACCTAATGATCTGAATTATGATCATATAAAGACATACTTGTAAGTATGTTTGTCACCATCTCACTTCAACTTTACTTACTGTTTCTTTTTCTAACAAATGTGAAAATGTGATTGGTAATGTTAAATTCTCCCTTGTATTTACACTTTTCTAAATACCACACCAGGATGGCACAATTTAAAACATTGTTAAATAACCTCATGTTTACACATAAAACTGTTTTACCATAAAATTAATTATCATAGAATAGACCTTTTTCACAGGAGACATTCTGACTTACAACAGAAAGCTAAGTTTTATTATTACATTACCAATATTAATTTGTATTATTAGACAAAAATAATTTCAAACATCATTTTAGTGTTTAAAAATAATTCTCTTTATTTTGCCACATAAATCAGAATTTTAATGTACTGTTATACAAATCTCTCAATAAATTTCCCTCTGACACAAAAATAACCATTATGTTACACACACTCACACACACACATACTACATGGACACTTGCTTTCTGTCTCTCTCTTACACACACACACACACACACACAGGCACCCACACATGCATACCTACACACAAAATAAAATGCGCCATTCATGATTTGGCACTTTGGACATATGTAGCAGTTTGCATTGATCTGCTGGTTTGGGTGGCCATGCAGTGCAATAATCGCTATGTTTGTAGTATGACATCCCTTTCCCATAGGTGGGCCACACACTCCTTCATAGGGCCCAGGCTACAAATATAGTTTACTTGAGACCACATCAACATGTACGGATCACACGAATACTGGTACACACACAGTTATGGCAGGAATATGCAATGTTAGAAAGTCTGAAAGAGAAATGAAAGGAGGTCCATACTTCAAAACTCACCTCGGCTGCTTTGTTATTGTTTTATATAACACAAATGCACCAAACCAACTCAATTTATTGACATTTTTCTTTTAGGAAAAAAAAATATGCACAATTTTAACATGTTGAAATCACCAGACGATTTCCTGCTCTAACAGATACTTTAAAAAATTGTCATTTGACTGTTGAAACAGGTAGGTGCTTTTTAGGTTGACTTCTGTGCACCACATATTCTTCACTAAACCCGCTAAAAGTGTGTTATGATACAGTTTAGCACCACAATAGTGGCTGTTTGAACTGCTGCATGTTGTAAAGAGTAACCTGGATGATTTGAAAGGCTTAAGGTGAGCCATGGACCGAAACAACATGAGGAACCAGTGTCTCTAAACCATACAGTAAATGCACCCTGAAACATCCCCTAAGAGCACACATTATGAAATAAGACAATTCACCACAACAGCTGGTCTATGTCTCTGAATTTTGTACAATATTATCATTTCACATACATAAACAACTGTGTCAGATTTCCTCACAGACAAATGTGAATTGCACATGGTTTAGAGCCTGAATACAGTATGTGCTATCATGAACTGTGCATCAATTTGGAAACATTTCATTTACATTCAACTGGTTTTGGCTACAAAACCTTATAAGTCCCCAGTGAATGTGCTAATCTGATCAGCAGTGATGTTAACCACTTTGTTTCACCAATTATACACTTTTATTCTTTAGGATTTGCACTGATGAAATTGTTTTAGAGACTTCTGGTATTACAGAGGCAAGACATTTGAACCCAGAGGAAACCTGTTGTGTGAGAAATATGATCACATAAAAAAAATTAAAAACAAACAAACAAACAAACAAAAGATCACACCACTGAACCCCAAGTCAGAAAAAAAAATAAAAAATTAAGTATTCAAACATCTCCCTTTGAAACACACACTTATCTGATGAGTCATGTTTTGTCAAAAAAGCAGCAGATATGAAAAATATAAAAAGAAATAGAAATCCATTTAGTTGCCGGAGTGCCTCTTTTAGACTTTCCACTGCTGGAGATGGACGTAATCTGAATTCCACACTCAATTCATATCCCAAAAGGGAAAACAAAAAAAATCATTAAGAATGGATTTCAAATAGTGTCGTCACAAACGTCTAAATACAAAACGCTTTCAATGAGAATTCTCCTCGAATAAAGATTTTAAAAAAGACATAGAAATCAAACAATGTTTTGAGGATCCTAAGGCCTGTTTGAAATTGGCAGCTGATGATAAAGGTAATGTTTCTTTTACGTGAACAAACTTTTTTTTTTCCGCCTAACAGAGGTTTGTATCCAAACAATGACAAAAACCCTCCACATACTGCACTTCTGTTTTCTTTGAATAAACCTACACCTCAGTGGTGTAACTGCATTAATGTTCTTGTAGCGTGCCATCATAACTGAGTACATAGAGGGTTTAAGGCAGCTTTGAAGTCTTCATTTCCACTCATGTAATATAAAGTAACCACTATCACGCATTAGATTACACCGTGGCCATTGTTACATCCTGGTCTCTTTCCCATGTCAGAAGTGTGATTGCTGTCATCCTTGCTACTGGAAGTTTTGACAGGACATTAAAGTTGTGTTTTCTGTCTATTAGGATTCTCAGAGCGTCCGATATTTGGTTCTTTGTCAAGTAAACAGACTTGCCGCCCTCCAGCTCTCAGTGGTTTTTGTAGTTCATCTCAGTGTTTCTGCTGCTGAAGGGACTGTTGCGTCACCGCTCCCGAGCCTCATGTGGCTTTATCTTTCTGGTTGCAGTTGTTGTCTGTGCTGTTGTGCTCTGTCTGGTTGTCCTGTAGGCTGTCCTTCTGTAGGCCGTCCTGCTGCTCTTTGACTTGCCGACGTCTCGATTTGACGGGGAGGACCAGAACCACCAGCAGACACAGAAGGTGTAAGCAGAAGTACCAGGACCTGCACAGACATCCCAAAGAAACAATTAGCTCAACACAGTTCATTAGACAGAAGACATTGGCAGCAGAGAGAAACAATAGAAAAAGTGCAGAGCAAAGAATTGTATGTCAGTTTTCTAGCCAGGTTGGTAAAGAGGATCAAGAGGTGGTAATGTCAGCCTGTTAGCTGCTCACTTTAATCCAGAAATATCCCAACAGCTGCTGGATGTCATTACATCACTGTTATTATGAGGATGTTTGCATGTTGGTGGCCGCATTAGTGCTGTGCTACCACCTCATGGGCTGTATTCAGAACCACCTACTAAGATACGGTTCATACTATGTGTGACGTATACTATTTTTTCAATATAACTTTATCGAACATTGAAATTTACCAACAATAATAAAAAGGCCCGATTAGAATTAATTAACAACTTAGGGGTCTGCTAATCGAAATGGGTTCGTTTGAATTAAATAGATAGTCACTGTTGCAAATGTGCAAAATGCATTCTGGGATACTGGCTGTACACTTGTGAACGGTGTGAGCAGTCATTTTAGTAATTTCATACTAATTTGTTCATTTAGTATGCAGTATGCAGTATGTAGTATGTTAGAAAGCAGTTTCGAACACAGCTATGAAGTTGCCAGCATGGCTGTAGTTTTAATAAACTCATACTATGCATAATAATTAGCCAAAGAAAACAGCAGAGGGTAAAAAGCTGCTGATACAGTAATAAGACACAACTGCTCTCTCTCTCTCAAATTATCGTTCATATGGAATGACATACCGATACCAGACTATACAGATTACCTACCTCAACAATATTACAACACACACACACACACACATTCCTGTATGGGCATCATAGTGAGCTCCAGGTAAGTGTGCAGATGAAGTGAGGACCACCCTTTCTGCTACACTTAGAGAGACGTACTTGTAACTTTCCCCACTAGATGACCCTGATTCAATGTCCCACCTCAGATTCTTTAAGAAACAATGTGAAACAATCAGCATTAAAACACACGACTAGTGAAGTGAGGGCTTTTTCATGGGCGCCATTTTGAATTAGTGTGTAGCTAGACTTTTTGACTTATGTCACTTTTCAAGTCTTTTAAAGGAAATTAGCCAGAGTTCAAAGCCATGTAAAGTCAAATACAGCAGATGTCGTCGGAAACGTCGGAACATATCAGTTCCCGGTTCCTGTTCTGGTCCCTGTCTGGATCCCGGATCTGGTCCTGGTCCCGGTCCCGATTCCGGTCCCGGTCCCGATCCAGGTCCCGGTTCCGGTTCGGGTTCCGAGTCCCGGTTCGGGTTCCGGTTCCGGTCCCGGTTTGGGTTCCGGTTCCGGTCCCGGTTTGGGTCCCGATCCCGATCCCGGTTCCGGTCCCGATCCCGGTTCCTGTTCGGGTTCGGGTTCCGGTTCCGGTCCCGGTTCCGGTTCCGATCCCGGTTCGGGTCCCTGTCCCGATCCCGGTTCCGGTTCGGGTCCCGGTCCCGGTTCGGGTTCCGGTCCCGGTACCGATCCC